>OZ026553.1:2054978-2142478 GCA_964020155.1 Chondrilla cf. caribensis
AGATATGCTGTCTCTCAAGGATGTATTGCTGCACTCTGTGCTCGTATTAACGATAGAGGTATTATTCGATCAGCAACTAAAATTTCCATTCTTGAAGCATTGCAGTCCTTGATTACAGATTCATGTGAGCCAGATGCCAAATATCATGTGTCATTAGTGGAGGAATGTGAAGGTCAGTTGATGCAATTTACGTGCAATTTACACAATTAGTTTCAATTTGAGACTAGTAAAATACATTAATTTTTGTAGTTCATCGCTGTTGTAGTAGTAAACTAAAGGTCACTTCTGAAGTACTGCTGGTACCATTTCATTTCTCACTATCATACCTTGCTCTTCAAGCAGTCGATACATACAGGTTATCTTTGTGAGAGTTAATTCTAGTAATTCTATTATTATAATTTACATGGTAACATACCACATAACAGCTAATTTTAAAAGCACCTGTGGTAGGGCTACATCCTGGTACAGACACGTAGCCTCGATGGTTAACTTGGTCTTTGGCAATCAGTCCAAAGTGTGTGTATATTTGCTACTGTTTTGAACTTAGCCAATTGCTTTGTATATTATATGTTGTAAACTATGGAGTTTTAGCCTGTTTTAGAATTTGCAATCATCATGCTTCTGTGAAATGCCATGATAACTCTCACTAACCTGATAGACTGAGTCTGAGAACAGTCCAGCTGTGAAACAGTTCTGTATGTAAATGTATGTAATAGTACATCCACCCATTATTATACCCACTAAAAACTGTGTAGACTAGGAGTAGTAATAAAGATAGCTAACGAAGTTAGTGAAAAAAGGAACAATAGTATGTACATGTATGTAATATTTATGCCTGAAAAAAGTTAAAAGTGTACATGTATTACCATATTGAGTAAAGAATAAGTGATATGATTAATCATAATAATTGAGGAGGGAATTCGAATCAGACAATATTATATACAACAACCCTTAATTGATGCAGCTGCATTGTAATTATGCATGCAGACATATGCATGCATGTACGCTGATTTGTTGGCAGATCTATATAGTATTATAATAATATAAATCATTCTTATATATGTATCTAGAAGAGAGAAAATGGAGGGAAAGCAATTACAAACAATAGATATAAGAAAGAAAGAGGAAAAGACACAATACAAAACATACAGATTATTATGCCCAAACAACATTACTATCTAAAACACACAAAGAACTTTCGGATAGACACGTGCACACTGTACACTTACGTTGACAAATCAAGCATGTTGGATGACATGTATGCTTATATATAATATTATTATTTATATATTATTATATATTAATATCTTGCACTCTTTCCCCTCCCTTCTTCTCATCATGATCACCAACACTTTACTCGGTCGTCTTCCACTGTTAACCTTCCTCCTGTGCACTCTTCGATGCTTTTTCTTTTGCTGGGGCCTCTCTCTGGCGCACTCTTCCACCAGCCATAAGGAATGAAAAGTCTTGGACAAATTTTAACAGTAGTTTATTGGAATATTTTAACCATTAGCATCTTATATTCCAGTCATGTGTATTTTACATGTTTACTTTTTCCTTTCTGTTCTGCTGTGTGATTTTTGCCATGTAATATTATCCAATTTATAATTAATTCACTAAGTTATTCACTTAATTATATATTCACTAAGTATTTATTATTTATTTACTATAGTATAATATTATACATATTCACATTGAACTCTTCAATTATAGCATTAAATTTGTCACTGAATTTTCTGCCTTGTTTTTATTCTAATTTTTGTACTTATTATCCATTACTGGGTGCCTTGTGAAGTAACCTCTGGCTAAAGGCCTTCCCAGTTTAAAACCATAATATAGTATACAGTCGTAACAGGGCGGTCCGACGACTTTATTATAACTAACTAAACTGCGCTTGTCGATATCGTGATACACTTCAGTGGAAGCATAGATACTCGAACAACGTTGTTAGAACATAGACACTCTGAAATAACGTAATGTTAGAGTGTTTATGGTTATAGGTTAGTTTAGAGTGTCTATGGTTAGAATAGCTATTACGGTGCAAGACGTAACGTTATTGCGCAATGTTTATTATGTCAAAAATGGCCGAATCGATGAATGAAGTTCCCAGTCCAAGTAATAACACGTTGAAAGACTACAAACTACAGGGCAAAGAACCAGAAGAGGTTAAGGGTACCAAAAATCTAATAGAAGGAATCAATTTGAGGCGAAACCAAAGAGAGAAAGAGGTATGATAAATCATTATTTTATGACTATATAGCTAGCTAGCTAGCTATTCATAGCTAGCCGTAGCTATATCAGTTTGCCCTTGCGTATCGATACTATAACATAATGTGGTGGCTCTCTACTGCCTGCGAAATATATATCTCGATTGCCTTCAGTTATTTCGGGGCTTAATATGGCACTACACCGTTGTCCTCATTAATCTTTGCACGCACGAATTGTGTATCTCAATTGGGAGATAGCTAGCTATGTATGATTTACATATTATGTACATTATAAAACTACATATTATAATCATCAATTTTATTTATTGATTTCTTTCAAAGTTTACAAAAAGTCAAAAACTCAGTGGGGACAAGGAAAGCCAGTCATTCGCAGATGCTGATGTTGATAATGTCACTGAAGCTAATGATAATCTCAATGTCAACCAGAAGGTTCCTCCTTCATCACTTCACGGGCCGTTTCCAGTTCAACCACCATCATTGCTTCAAGGACCACTTCGGGGACCATCTGCTGTGGGTCAAGGGCTGCTTCCATTGCATCCCCCTTTAGCACTTCAAGGTCTGCCTCAGGGAGTATCTGCTGTGGGTCAAGGATTGCTTCATGTACAATCCACTCCTTCATCATTTCATGGGCTGTTACCAGTTCAATCCCCACCATTGCTTCAAGGTCCACTTCAGGGACCATCTTCGGGGGGCCAAGGGCTGCTTCCATTGCAGTCTCCTTCACCACTTCGAGGTTCGCCTGAGGGAGTATCTGCTGTGGGGCAAGGATTGCTTCATGTACAATCCACTCCTTCATCAATTCACGGGTCATTTCCTGTTCAACCCCCATCATTGCTTCAAGGTCATGTTCAGGGACCATCTGCTGGTGGCCAAGGGCTGCTTCAATTGCAGTCCCCTTTACCACTTCAAGGGTCACCTCAGGGAGTATCTGCTGTGGGTCTAGGGCCTATCCCAGCATTTCCCACTTCATATCCACAAGGACCACATCAAGGACTTCACCCTTCATTGCTTCAAGGTCCACGAGTTTCTTCTTTATTGCACACCGAGCCATTTCAGAGGCGTACCCCTTTAATGCTTCAAGAATTCCATGCTGAGGAGAAGGAAGACACCGAGCGGGAACAGTATCTTGATAAAACAGATGGAAGCGAATGTGATGATGTTGAAGATTATGTCAGTGAAGAGGAAAATTGCTTGCGGCAAGAGATGAAGCAAAAGGCTAAATTACTACATTCTGAGGATGAATGCGAAGTTCTCGAAGGTATTGAGTACTTTAAGAAGTCCTTGGAGCAAGGCCATCCTGAATATTCCTACCTTGATGACGTCACCATTATCCCACAACTTGTTCATTTATTTTCTTGTAATAAAGATCCCAAATTACATGTAAGTTGTAAAATGGTTATACAAAGTCTTGTATTGTCCAATCCTATGCAGTTAATCTATTCTTTCTACAGAAAACACATGTACAATTCCTGAGAGTACGAATGTGAACCATGTTGTGACACAATATCTAGAATCTGACATAGATTCTGAATTTTATAAGTCCTGACAATGGGATAGTTAGTTGATGCATGAAAGTCCTCACTTAGTCTATGTTTACTATAGCAGCATTGAACCTTGTTCTCATGTAGGTTAGCGTGTCATACATTCTAATGCTCATTGCAACTGGATACTGTGACTGTACCAAAGACATTATCGAAGCTGAAGGAGTCCCTGTGCTGATAGACCTCCTGACACTTGAAAACCAGGAAGTAGCTAAGAATGTATGTGTACGTGTGTGGTGAATGTGTGTGTTGTGTGTGTGTGTGTGTGTGTGTGTGTGTGTGTGTGTGTGTGTGTGTGTGTGCGTGCGTGTGTGTGTATGTACGTATGTGCGAGTGTGTGTACGTGTCAGTTACAACAATTCACAATGTCTCTACAGGCACTCAGGGTTCTAGCACAGATTGCTGGTGATGGTATAAAGGCAAGAAATTGTGTTCTCAAGCATGGGATAGTTCCTACCTTAATGAAGTGTGTCCACACACATGCTCTGTACACTGTGTATAATAATTTAGTATGGTTATCAGCGTTTAATGGACTGAGTTAATTAATGCAATGATTATGGTATTTGCAAGAATCTATTCAGTGTAATACACCACCCATATCTTCTGTCATAATCACATAACCATTAATAATATATTCACTCATCTGACCAACTTGTCCACTAGAGAGAGGTTGTCCACTCAATGAAGGAAACACCTGCGTATATTAGCACTATAGAAAAGTCCTATTGTTGCTTACACTCAGTACATATAGTATTATTTCCCTCAACCGGGATTCTTGTGTGAATGTATGTATGTGATAACTATGCTTGTGTGTTTGTTTGTGCATACGTGCATCTAAGCAGGTACATACATTGTATTTGTGTGCTGTATGCAAATATGTATACATGTGTACGAACAGTACAGGTGATTCTGTTTGTTCGCAATGAGAAACATCTCATTTGAGATCTTCTTGTCCAACTATTAGATTTGGTGAGGAACTGAACCATGTATCTAAAGATTTCCTTGAATCGATAATCTCTGTGATTGTGCAAATCTTTCGTCCAAAACCACACTGTGATGCTCAAGAGGTGTGTGTGTGTGCGTGCGTGCGTGCGTGTGCCTGTGCATACATGCCCTGGGGCACTTCTGTGTAATACACTATGTTTTATTTACGTATTGTAATTTACGATGTTGTATAGGAAATGAATATAATGTGTGACAGTTACAGTTGAATGAGAATCTGATACTTTCTGTGTATTTATATAGGTATTACCATTGATTGGACTGATGAAAGAAATTGTCACTGTCTCCACAGAGAAAAGGGTTCTTAATCATGTTTACGGTGCACTTTCTCAGATATGTGAATCAGATGGAAGGAATCCCCTTATACAAGCTGTGGTTGATTCAGGAATTTGTCAGATTTTGCTTCATCATGTGGATGGGTCTGTCTTTCTTCAATATATCTACCTTTAGTTGGTCTCTTGCTCTGTGTGTTTCTGTCAATGTGATTTTTTTGTATATGCATGTAGAATATCTGGTATCAGTTAGTATTATGTGTAGGGTATTGGTGTGTGTGTGTGTGTGTGTGTGTGTGTGTGTGTGTGTGTGTGTGTGTGTGTGTGTGTGTGTGTGTGTGTGTGTGCATGTGTGTGTGTGTGTGTGTGTGTGTGTGTGTGTGTGTGTGCATGTGTGTGCATGTGTTTGTGTGCATGTGTGTGTGCGTGCGTGTGTGCATGCGTACGTGCGTGCGTGTGTGCATGTGTGCGTGTTAGAGAGAAAGAGAAATGTGTATATTTTGTGCACTGTGTTATTCTATTTTTATTATTTTCAGGAATGATATGTTTGCTGTGCATGCAATGAGGGCATTTGCTAACATTGCCTCAGAACGTCAAGCTAATATTCAAGTGAGCATTTATTATTGGCATTCAGGGAACAGTAACAGTATTTCCTCATTGTACTGTAGCTAGTAGGTCCACTCACATGAATAGACACACTACTTGTAAGATTAATGGGCTGTGATGAAACTTCTTCCTTATATAGTCTGTAGTGAGGTCTACTGTTTTGACCTATTGTATCACATAAGTGTGAGTGTGTACCCTGAACAGGGGATTGTATGAGTATGCATGTTTGCTGAAGTTGTTCAATGCTGTTTTCTTTATTACTTTTTAACCAAGATACATATTTATAATGCTATCTGTTTATCAAGTTCCTTTTAGACCTGGATATCTTGAATCTCTTGAAGCCTCTTATTGAGAAGTATTCGTTTAAATCAGACTTGATGTTGGAGGTGTTTCGACTGTTATCAAAGATTTTGGCAGGAACACAGCAACAAATTCAAGTTTGTCTTTCCACCATGTTCTCTGTCTATGTATGTGTATGTGTGTGTATGTGTATATATGTGTGTATATGTGTGTATGTGCTCTTGTGTGTGTTTGTACATGTGTGCATGTGTATGGTTGTGTAAACTGTATGTTAGGGTGAAATGTAGCAGCTATTTCCATTCTAGTTTACGTTCTTGTTTAATATGCCATTGTGCTCGGAATAATTATATATACCTTGAATCATCACTATATTTCAGATGGTGATAGATTGTGAGTTACTGAGACCTATACTGCATTATCTTACACAATGCTATATTGGTTCTGCCGGAGAACAATGTGTTTGGTGTGTTTGCCACCTCATATCAAGAGGTAATCCAGATCAACAAAGGTAAAAGTAGTGATCAAGTGTAAATGAGTGTGTTTGTGAGTGTTAGAGAATAAGGCAATGTGCATATGTGCAATGTGTGTGTGTGTGTGTGTGTGTGTGTGTGCGTGCGTGCGTGCGTGTGTAGATAATCAGATGTGACATAAATTATCGAATAATCGAAAATATGTACACAGGTGTGATGCTAATATACGTACAAATTGCCATTTTGTACATATACTAGCATCTTTAGTATGCAATGTCGCTGAAATCAGCTAGTGTGTAGGGTTCTTCTTTTCTGCAATAGATATGCTGTCTCTCAAGGATGTATTCCTGCGCTCTGTGTTCGTATTAATGATAGAAGCATTTTTGGATCAGCACCTATAATTGCCATTCTCCAAGCATTGCAGTCACTGATTACAGATTCTTGTGAACCAGATGCTGAATATCATATGTCATTAGTGGAAGAATGTGGAGGTCAGTTGATGCAATTTACGTGGTTACGCAATTATTTGTTGATATTTGAGACCAGTAGAACTTTTTGTAGTTCATCACAGTTGTAGTATTGAACTGAACTTCATTTTAAATTTACTGCTGGAGCCATTTCCTTCCTCTCTATACCTTTAACTTACAAACCGTACTATAGATGCTGCTCTTAAGGTGGCGGTTCAGTCTCGCACATGCACATATTTTTGGAATTTTCATCCATGTGTATCCATGAACTAGGTACGAAGTACAAGTCTATATCCATATAGCCTCACCACACTACAAATGTTCAATAATGTTGGTGAAGGAACATATCTAAACAAAAGTGGGAGGAATCGGCAAGGAATCTTACTACTTTTGTGGCACTTTTTGAAAGGGGAAAGCTTCACTGTACATTGAAATCCAACAATAGACACTCTAATACTCATATAAAATCATACTATATTGAGAAATGTCTTCATTCAAGAAAATACAAAAAACTTTCTTCCTCTGAATCATCTACTTTGCAATTCTTTGTGGTAAGTACGGTTAATTTCTTCAGATTTTGCATGCCTGGTAGATTGAGCACAATTTTGATGGCTAATATATTATAAAAACATTAAAGTTTGAGCCAATGAACTATCAAAAAAGACAAGTTAACTGAACCAAGGATATATATGTATATATTCATTGTTCTCTCATGATGATATTCATATTATATTAAATGCAAATGGCACCTGACTGCCACCTTGAAACAGATATTAATTCAGGTTATCTTCGTGAGTTAGTTCCAGCAATTCTATTATTTTACATGGATTCCGAAGCATACCTCATAATAGCTAAGCACCCCTTGTAAGGCTGTAACCTGGTACAGACACTTTGGTTTGATGGTTGACTCTGGCTTTGCCCTTTAATCAATCAATCCAAAGTGTATGTATATTTGCTACAGTCCTACCAGAGGTACTTCGCACATGCACACTTCTTTCTTAGATCTCCTAACTGAATACAGGATACAGGATTCTATAATGTTTATGCCTGTTTTTTGATATTGTGTTGGAAGGCAATGTAATATCAAAATACATCCTTGTGGTGATTCTTTTATATGTACATGCACCCACAAAATGACATTAATATTTAATGTAGTGTTATCTGTTGATAAAAAACACATCCGGGCCTTTAAGGTAACAATGGGCAACTGAATGTATCATTATCCTGTTTTACAACTGTGGATTTGGTATCATGGGATTTCAAACTTTAGTAGCCAATTGCTTCAGAATCTGTATAATATTATAGGTTTGGATGAAATAAGAAAACGCAAGGATGATCATTGGCCTCGCATTGCTGAATTGTCTTGCTCCATCATTGACATGTTTACCAGAAGAAAAGAACAATAGAATAAGTGACAGATCCACCTTGGAATGTCCAATCCAAACCGCATACAGTATTAATGTTGTTGTTGTCATATAGTGTTTGATAGCTGTATTATTCCTGTATGTTAGCAATTAGTTGTACTATAGCCCTTTAGTTGGCAGTTTTAGCCTAATCTTAGAATTTCTTTTGAACCGTAATTATTATGCTCTCTGTAATTATTGATAGTGTTAACTTTCTCCAGCCAAGTAGACGTACGGAGTCTGAACTAGTGTTTATATGACATTATAAAGATAGGCCTGTATTGGTTGTACAACGGGAGCACTCTTCCCCATGCAGTTGTGTAACAGGCCATTATGTTTGTCTATATATCCAGCAGGATTATGATTGTACATTGACGTACCTTGCGTACCAGGAAGGGGAATGTATGCACATAACATTTTTATTGTACAACAATGTTTTCAAAATGTATGGCCAATCGAGGAAACATAACTTGGAAGTTGTCCATAATAATTAATTGCAAGTATATAATATAATATTATATATATTATGTCATCAATTATTCTGTGTTTTGTTACTAAGCGCAGAATAATAATTGATGACGTATATTTAAGTATAGGTTATACAATGCATGGGAACGGAAGGTTTAGTGATACATCTCGCGATCGAGCATGAGGGTGGACACAGAAAGGCCTTATAATATATCTCTAAACATTCCGGGACTCATTGTTCAACTACCTTGTACCATGATGCAAGACATCCGAAAGCGCAGCTTGTATGCAGGATGTAGGTTTCAACTGCCTGTCTTCATTTAACTTAATTGCTCTACCTCTCTCATTTCAAATCGATTCTTAGCCTTTTAAATATAGTTTCCGAAGACTTATATAGCTATAGAGTAAAGCATCAATATTCGGACTGAGAGGGATTAGCTTGCGGACAGACTTCACTACAGAGTGGAGAAGCGACGAAGAACCCCGAAAACATGAGAAGTAAATTAAAATCTCTATCTACATGTCCACTGTAAGATATGAAAGTTAGAGGTGGATATGTATCACCTACTGGAAAATCGAACAGATTGTCTAACCCTCTGTGAAAGACCAAAATTCGGACGAAATTATATTGCCAGTAGGAATTTATATTTCAATAATAATAATAATATAATAATAATAATATATTGAGGAATAACGCCATTCAGCCTATATAAATTCCCAAAATAGTATAAATTCGTCCGACATTCGATCTTTTACAAAGGGATAGATAACATGTTCGGACTTCCTCAAAGTGATACATATCCAACTCTAACTTTCACATTTCAAAGTAAACATGTAGAGCTATTACTTCTGATGTTTTTCCGGTACCTCTTCGCTTCTCCACTCTGTAGTGAAGTTTAATTTGTCCGCAAGCTAATCCCTCCGTCCGAATATCGATTATTATAATTATTGGACGCTTTTTTTGATCGTCTCTAGCAGAGCGATGCGATAAGCTACGATGATCATACTGAGTAGAGAGCGACTACATGTAATGGCCTGTCACGAAAAATATGGTCCGCTGCCAAAAACAGTCCCGGGGACCGGAAATAGCGGCAAAACCAGTCCGTGCGGACTGGTTTTCGACGTCCTTAATGGTCCGCTTGTGCCTAAACCTAACCCAAACCCTAACCCGACCGTCTCTAGTAGGAGCGCGATCCGATCGTCCTTTCCCAGTGAAATTCTATAGTCGTCCGCGATCTATCAATGTAAATTTCCATTAGAGTAAACAATCAATAATCGGACAAATCAATTTTCGGACACTCGGATCTCGGAAAGTACTGAAGCTATTGACTTCAAACAAAAAGCACCATTTAGGTCTCTGAAAGATAGCACATGGTACGTACTATGAAGTCAATACCTTCTCGCATCTTCACGATACAGTCAGTTAAGTGACGTGTCCGAAATAATCAATTTTCGGACGATCCAATCAATTTTCGGACAAAGCCTTTAGTCGAGTGGAAGATGAAGGAAATTCCACCAAAACACTTTCCCGTGTACCTCTACATATGTTCTCTATAATCTGCTAGTAGCAACGCGAAACGTAGAGAATTGAACAAACCCGAACTTATAATCTAACCCTCTTTGATCAAATTTCGGACGAATTTATATTGGCCGTAGAAATTTATATAGGGTGAATGGGGTAATTCAGCCTATATAAATTTCTACTGGCAATATAAATTCGTTCGATTCGTTCGATTGTCGAAGAGGGTTAGATAACGAGTTCGGGTTTCTTCAATTCTCGACGTTTCGCGTTGCTACTAGCAGATATTAGAGGACATATGTAGAGGTACACGGGAAAGTGTTTTGGTGGACTTTCCTTTATCTTCTACTCGACTAAAAGACTTTGTCCGAAAATTGATTGGATCGTCCGAAAATTGATTATTTCGGACACGTCACTTAACTGCCCGTATCGCGAAGATGCGTGAAGGTATTGACTTCATAGTACGTACCATGTGCTATCTTACAGAGACCTGAATAGTGCTTTTTGTTTGAAGTCAATAGCTTCAGTACTTTCCGAGATCCGAGTGTCCGAAAATTGATTTGTCCGATTATTGATTGTTTACTCTAGATCGTGATGGCTTGATTTGAGGAAAGGGTTGAATTCGATATCGATACGTTCGAATTCGATGATAAGTTTCCATTTTCAAGCTAATGTAAGCAAATAAACTTGATCTACTTGGTGCAAAGAACTCATACATCTAGTGAATATTAATGAGGTGTATTAGTGAATTATAAACTCGACCACGTCAAAGAAAACGCCCAAACAGTATTAACAGTAGAGTAAAAAATCAAAATTCGGACGCATCAAAATTCGGCCACTGATATCTCTCTTCATTCTGAACGCTTTAAATTCAAATTGCCATCGATAGAAAGAACACAACAAGTACTATCATTTCCAGTAGTTAGGGTAATTTCCATTCGAAAGTTTTCGAAATATACGCCTCTAAACGCGATGGCCGAATTTTGCAAAATTCGGACATAATCACCAAACTCGGACAAAGCTTCACAGCATTCTAATGGAATATGGTATCATTATGAAACATTAACTACTTGTACAACAGTTTGTTACCGATACATGTGCGAAGTTTCAAAGTTATAGCTTCGTTCTCCAGAAAATGCTGCTTCTCTTTTCAGGAGGTGGCGTAACATCAAAATTCGGTCACCCTCAAAAACGCTCTGTCGAACAAGGGAGCTGGAACCAGTGGTGCAAACGTACCGACTTGATAACTGCAGAACACACAAGGTACTTACATGATCATCAATAGAGGCTAGGCCTTGCATCAGGCCACAAATCTTGCAAATGATATCGCGAACGCCATTTTATGATTGGTTTCGCTATATGTAATCTACATATGTGGAGTGCGTACTTTCGATGTTAGTTAGCTATCCTATGAGACACAGTTCAGCCAGGTCCATTATAAGCTTAATTTAGTCACCTGCTGGATAAAATGTAGCCATAGCAAGTCTCCACTAGCCTGTACTTGAGTTGAGTTAAAAACAACGCAAAAACACAAAAAACGCAAAACCAAAAGATGAAACTGTCCCATGCATTTTCTTGTAACGACACTTAGTCTAGAAAATGCCAGTAAGCCAAGTGGTGCAGCAGAAGGTGTTCACAGAAAGCCAGATCTACATTTTGGACACCTAAACTGTTTCCTTCCTCTAGGCATTCGAATACACTTACAGTGGTACCACTTATTGCATTTGTCGCAGGAAATCATCCGCTCATCAAACATCTCTGGCATTCTGCAAATACAGTAGAGTTCCTCCACAACAGTTCTTTCTTCTGAAAAGTTGGCACCTTTTCTATTTTTGGCTTTCGGGAAGAGTGACATGAAACCATTTTCCACGCAGGCTTGCAGGTGTTTTCGCATTTTGCCCTGGTTGAAGACTATACCGGATGCATCATTGCCTTTGCACACCTCTACTGAAAAAGCTATGGCAAACAGGCCACAGTCATGCAAACCCTACTGCTGCTGGACTGACTTCAGCTGAATGTTGATAGAATCAGCAGGTGCAGCTGGCTTGAACATTGTTGCTAGTTGTAGGAGTGTGTGTGTGGAAGTATCCATCTCCGATCCTAGACTGTCCAGAACAATGGCAGTGTTGCTTCCTGCTTCCCTGTATGCACATATCCAGTGTGATTCACCTAATAACATATACAGTAGTAGTATAAGTAATGGTTTTATAATCGAGCTGATTATTTTTCCAGAACTGCTAGCTTTAGAGTAGAGATCTTGGTAAAGATCTTCTCTACATGTTTCCATTGTAACAGTTGCAGAATCTAGTACAAAATAATTGTTTATGATACGCTCATTTCTAACCTGTATGTATGAGCTGCACAGCTTTCCTTTTGGGATCCACTGCTCCAAACTGCAATTTCTGCCCAAGAAGCGTGTTCTGAAATCTTCTTCACACAGGTGGTGGGTGTGATTAGTGTCAAACTTTGTGCTCTGTCAGGCATATTTGACTCAGTACCTGCATGCAGTTTGGGTAGGGTAACTTACTAAGGTAAATTCCAGACAAAAATTGAATAATTTCAGTTTTATATTACTGGTTGTCAGCTTCTCGGGTTATGTTAATTTAAAATGTCTTTACTTTAACATTGCCATCATATAGAACTAATTCAGATGTCATTGACTAAACCTGACAAAGTCCTATTAGTAAGACTTTAATTGGAACAATTTGTACAAAACATATATATCATGAAGTATAGTAGTACTTCATATGTAGGGATGATGCCGAAAAATGGGTCGATTGGGTCGAATACGTTTTTACTCAATATATATATATAATTATATTCATAATTATCAAAATATAACAAATAATAGTACAGAACAGGAAGAACAAACTACACAGAGTACAAGTTAACACAATAAACACAAATACTAAACATGAAAATTGTTACCAATTAAAACAATACCTATATATATATATATATATAATCATGCTTCTAGAGTACCTTGGATGTTTTTCTTTTGCTTGGCTACCTCTGGTCGATCTGAAAGCTTTTTCTGGCTCTCAGTCTCATCGGTGAGGATCTTCTGCTGTTTTGGATTTGTTCTCAAGCCGGGCTTTTGCAACTTTTGACTTGCCATGGTGGATGCATCTACAAAGAAATTAAAAGGTATGACACATACATTCTACATAGCCACTGCAACTGAATGTTCTGTAATGTGCGCATGCAGTATATTGGCAGATTACATCTCTAAATATATTGTTACTAATTAAAACAATACCTGATAAGTCTTTGCTTGATCTTTGCATCTTCTGGTCCAGTGCATCTTCCATCTTCTGCATAGGCGTCCCACCTGTTGCTTTACCAGATTGTTCAACAAGACTAGTCACAGTTGCTGCATGTTGGAAAACTATTACAATTAAAATAGGCTGAACGAGCACTTGTGGTGAAATTCATGCAGTATACATGTCATGTAATCTTATGTATATATGTATGTCTTACCTGCAGCTGTCACTGCCTTGATTGGAAGCTTATAATCCTTTTGAATTCTCTTCTTCAGCCTTGCTTGCTGCCGTTGAAGTCGCTTCTCCTCTTTCTGTGCCTTAAGCTTCTCCTTTTCCTCCAAAATCTGTAGGTTCTGAATACTAGTCAAAACTTTGCCTGGATTGACTGGTTTCTTGGCTTCACTGGTACTATGCAGCTGTGAGTGATCGAGAAATTTGCTTATTGCACTTTTTTGCCTGTAGGCTAGCATGCAGATGCTTGGAGACTTGGGGGTCAAGCTGCCGTCAGGTTCTTCAACAGTCATTGGTGGTGTATCAGCTGAATCAGATGTAACAGTACCATTTGACTGACTATACTTGCCAATGGATACATCAGGTGTTCCCGGAGAAGACGAATGATATCGATGATGACTTGGGAAAGGGCTAAGAAATGGTATGTATGCAAGAGTAGGGACTTCTACTTCTTGCTTCACTCCTGACTTAATTGGCAAATCTTTCAGAAGGACATCTGCATTGAGGGGGTAAATACCTGTTACCCTAAAGCCCGCGATAATATTCTCCATTTTCATGGCCTTATACCAGGCTCTAGAGAAAATGCCGCTGAATTCCAATCGATTGATCACTTTACCAGGGTTCAGGGTTTGAAATCGATGGCACTCCTCACGCCATGCGACCTTTAGAGGTGCAAAACATGCACGATCCAAAGGTTGTGTAATGTGGGTGGTGTTTGGAGGTAGTGCAAACAAAACTACCTGGTGCTCTGCTGCCATTCGAATAGTTTCTGGACAGTAGTGCGATGAATGTCCATCCATCAATAGGATGACAGGGCGTTTGGGAGGGATGCATTCCAAAAATACGTGGGTGAACCATCCTTGGAAGAGCTCTTGGTTCATCCATCCATTCGACGACATCCCGTAATGGGTGCCAGGCACTTCTCCACAGGCGTAAGATGGGTGGAGGGATTGACGGTCAAGAACAACAAAAGGTGGCAGAACTGTCCCGGTTGCACAGCTACAGGCGAGAACGGTGGTTTGAGATTTATTACCTCCTGTGATGCATGAAACATGCTTGGCTCCCTTGGCAGCCACCACTTTCTCTGATAGTGGATTCATTGGCAATCCTATTTCATCGCAATTGAACACCTGATCTGGGTCAACAATCTCATTTTCAATGAAGCAGGTCTCCAAAACTTTGAAATACTTCATTAATGCCTCGGGATCTGTTGCTTGTGCTCTGCTATGTGACAATGGTATTGCAGTTCGCAATGCTACTTCTGGATGGCGTTGGATGAAACGATCCATCCACCCCATTGTCACCATAATACCTGTCTTTCTGCTGCTTACAATGTTCTGGACTATGGCCAGTATGTCCTTCCTAGTCCTTGGAAAGCCTACTGATGCTGCTTCAAGTAGGAAATCAACTAATTCATGCTCTTCTTCTGCAGTTAGGTAAGCACCTCCCGATCTGCTGGTTGATTTGCCATTCACATGATCTGCTAGTGTTGATTTTGGGATTCCATACATTATGGATGCAGACCTGATGGAGCAGCCACTCCTGATATCCTCCATGGCCTTGGCCATGCTGTCCTGTTTCCACATCTTGTAGTGCTCCTCTCTCAGTGTAATTGGGTTCACACTTTGATGGACTACGTGCTGAGAGGATATTACCCTCTTTTTGAAACCAGCATGATGTAACATAATCTACAATAGCAAGTAGTATAATTATTATACATGCATGAAGTCATTCCTGTGGTGACTTACAATGTTTGTATTACCACCCAATGTTTTCATAAGCGTTGATGGGTATGCATAACAACAGTACCATAGAACAATCAATAATGTAGCGATGGATGTGTATTCGCGCTCACCTTGGCTGGTAGGCTGGTAGCAAACAAAAGTATTGGAGCTTGCCTCAAAACGGCCTGGAAACTTCCTCGAACACTGTGCGAGTCGAATTTTGAAAGCACGCACTCGGCGAAGAGCTAGCGAAACCAAATATAAAATGGCGTTCGCGATCATTTGCAAGATTTGTGGCCTGAAGCAAGGCCTACCCTCTATTTATGATCATGTAAGTACCTTGTGTGTTCTGCAGTTATCAAGTCGGTACGTTTGCACCACTGGTTCCAGCTCCCTTGTTCGACAGAGCGTTTTTGAGGGTGACCGAATTTTGATGTTACGCCACCTCCTGAAAAGAGAAGCAGCATTTTCTGAAGGATGAAGCTATAACATTGAAACTTCGCACATGTATCGGTAACAAACTGTTGTACAAGTATTTCATGTTTCATAATGATACCATATTCCATTAGAATGCTGTGAAGCTTTGTCCGAGTTTGGTGATTATGTCCGAATTTTGCAAAATTCGGCCATCGCGTTTAGAGGCGTATATTTCGAAAACTCTCAAATGGAAATTACCCTAACTACTGAAAATGATAGTGCTTGTTGTGTTCTTTCTATCGATGGCAATTTGAATTTAAAGCGTTCAGAATGAAGACAAATATCAGTGGCCGAATTTTGATGCGTCCGGATTTTGATTTTTTACTCTATATGAGATAAATTGATGAAACCAAAGCTCTCGTTTGTCCTTTGCTGTCTATCTTGCGGTGTACTTTGAGTACAGCAGAAACACTACGAAAGGGAACAAAATGAAAAAAATGCAAAACTAACGAAAAAGTTCTTTCCACAGACTGGGACTGCATACTCGTTCAAAACGCGAATGCAGTAGACATCTACTCTAGCTGGGAGACCAGTCGCGAATCCCAAAGCCGGTTCTTTGTAGAAAAAGGAATAATTATGAAAATTAATAATTAATACTTAATTAAGCCAAAAAAATATATATGAAGATTGCCAACTCCGGGAATCGAACCACTCATTCTGGAGCCTAGCGATTGAGTCATGTACTGCAGCATTGTGACTTGCCTGGTTAGAGGATATAATAATACTTCTTATACTTACGTATGAATGCCGTTTTCGTTGTCTGGTGACGGACAAAAAAGGGAATGTGTACATGCCTGGGTAGCATTAGACTATTGCGCAATATTAAATTTGTCAAAATGGCCGAGTCAATGGATGGAGTTTGTGGTCCTAATAATAAAAGGTTAAAAGACTACAAACAGCCGTCAAAAGAACCAGAAGAAGTGAAGACTACCAGAAAGCTTTTAGAACGAATCAATTTACGGCGAAGCCAAAGAGAAAAAGAGGTATAATAATATCACAATCATATTAAATTCTTATAGCTAGCTAATGCTATTATGTATCTTATTGATCGGCATTGAGTAGTGACAGTAGTGAGATCTCGATCATCTTAAGTACGGTTTGCCCCCCCCCCCCCCATACACACACACGCACACCAACATACATTTACATACACATTATTACATAAAAGAAAAGAAGATGGCGGACAAGGTTGGCGGGAAGTCCAAAGCCCGGTCCAACGTTCGAAAAGTTATTGCAACCTCAGCATCAAAAAGCGCCTCAAACAAACAGGTATTTCACTGCCGTATTTGTTTGGACGTCATCAATGAGCCGAACGAAGCTGAAGGTGAAGACTCAGTCCAATGCAATGGTTTGTGTGACGGCTGGATCCACCGCCGCTGTGCCGGACTCTCCCTCGCTCGTTTCGAAGAGATTAGCAGGAGTGATGACCCCTTCTTCTGCCCTAGCTGTTGTGCTGCTCGCAATCAAGCCGAAATTATCTCGCTGAAATCAGCGCTCGCAAGTCTGACGTCTGAGGTTAGTACACTCAAAGCTTCCTTTGACCAGATTGTGTCTCAAAGGGTGGCACCAAACCCAGTAAACGATAATCCCGCTGCACCTGAACAGCCCAGAGGAACGCAACCGTCTCCAAATGCCGGTTTGGAGTCGTCACCGAAACCCATAACCTTGACAAAACCAGCCGACGAAAATAGGAAATTCAACCTAGTAGTCTACGGCATTGAAGAGAGCGCCAGCGGAACGCCGAGAAGTAAACGAATGTCTTCAGATTTCGAATCAGTAACATCAGCTCTAAAATTGCTTAACAACAAACTCTCAAGCCAATCCATCCGTGATTGTGTCAGGCTAGGTAAATACACTACTTCAAGTAACAGACCTAGGCCACTGCTTGTCCAATTCAACAGCTCGCGTGATGTATCCACCATCCTGTCTAGCAGATCCAAGCTAGCCTTGACTAAATTAGCCATAAAGCCCCAAATGTCTCCACAAGAAAGAGAAATAGAATCGCTATTACTCACGGAAAGACGCAGGCTACTCAATAATAGGACTCCATCAAAACATATAACGATCCGCAAAAATCAGCTCCTAATAAGTGGCCAACTGCATGCCCAGGTTTCTGTCATCAACAATAAATGCCACCTCCAATACATAGTCCACAACGAAGTGGTCTCCACCATCCAATCCAATGAAGTGGTCTCCACCAACCCTACCACCATTCCATCTAAACCTACTCCTGCCAAATCACCCCTCCACAATCACGATACATCTACCTCGCAAAATTGACTTCATGGCCACCCCACTACTCATCCTATCGCCAAATTAGCTAACAATTCCAGTTTAATCTCTTTAAAATTTGGCTCATGGAATGCTAGAAGCATCAAGAATAAATCAACTTTCGTCCAATCACTAACCTATTCACAATCTTATGATCTGTTGTGTATTACTGAAACATGGATGAATGCTGAAATCCATGATAATGAAATATTGCCCCAGGGTTATATCATCTATCGTAATGACCGCTCTTCTCGAGGTGGTGGTGTTTTAGTGGCAGTCTCAGCTAAGATTCCTTCGAAAATTTTCCTCATAGCTCAGGATGTTGAACTAGTAGCAATCCAAATAAATACACCAGTACCCACGATTGTAGCATGCATATACATCCCGCCCCGTAGCCCTCCGTCATATATCTCAGCTGTCACTCATCATATCAAAGAAATGAGTTCTATGTGTGAAAATATCATTATTCTGGGCGACCTCAACCATCCCCTCATTGATTGGCCATCATTGACAGGAAACTCTGATTCTGGGTCTGTAATATGTGAATGCTTTTTCAACTCAAACTTATCACAGTTAGTGACTGAACCTACCCACTCTGGAGGAAATATTCTGGACATAGTTGCTACCAACAATCCACAAGCCATTACCAGCCTATCTATAAATGCTGCCCCTAGCCATATAAAATCGGATCACCTGATAATTTCTTTCGCTTATGAATTACACACCAAATTCCCAACTCATTTCCGGAAATCAACTCTGTGGCTGTATTCTAAAACAAATCCATCAGCCATTAAGTACTACTTTGATCACCTGGATCCTTTAACATTTCATTTGTCCCACAACACCAATCTCGCATGTCATTATCTTTCTCGTTTACTTCTGGATGTTCGTACCAGATGTATACCCTCTACAACACTATCACATTCATCTCCCAAATGGTTCAATACTGAGGTCCGTCATCGTCTAAATTGTATCCATACACTCAGACGTCGTTGTAAAAAAAATCCATCCCCTACCATCAATGCCAAACTAGCCAAAGAGGAAACCAAATTACTTCATCTTATGGAAAAGACCAAATCTGACTATGAATCTAAAATCATAGCAGAAAGAAACCCAGCTAAGCTATATTCCTATCTACGTCATCTAACGTCCAGCAGATCCTCCCCATCGCAGATCTACAAATCACCAGAAAGCTCACCTACTACCAACCCTCTAGAAACTGCTGAAACATTTAACAATTACTTTCACTCAACCTTTTCTTCATGCCTCTACGATCTACCACCTATGAGCCAGCTACCAACACCGACTACTCAATTGCACACTATCACCATTGACCAACACGATGTTATTGATGCCATTACATCACTGGACTGTAAAAAAGCCTTCGGCTGTGACGACATAAGCCCTCATCTTACCAAAATTTGTGCTCAATATCTGATACACCCTCTAACAAATCTACTCCAATTGAGTGTCCAAACTACCTCTATACCCCAGCAATGGAAAGTACATAAAATTGTCCCCATCCTTAAAAAAGGATATCGTTCTATTGTCTCCAACTATAGACCAATTTCCCTTCTCTGCACATTATCTAGAGTGCTCGAATCTATAATCTACCAGAAAGTTGCTGAGTTCGTCCGTCCTTTATTATCCTGCCACCAATATGGATTCCTCCCAAAGAGATCATCCCTACAGAACTTGCTCTTGTCTTATCAATTTGTGACTGAAGCACTCGATCATTCAGATGCTGTTGATGCAATATATCTAGACTTCTCAAAAGCTTTCGATACTCTGCCACATTCAAGACTATTATACAAACTCTGGAGAATTGGTATCACTGGTCCCTTATGGCAATGGTTTAAAGATTATTTATCAAACCGACAACACTACGTCGAAATTAATGGCATAAAGTCTAAACTTCTCCCGGTACTCTCAGGTGTGCCTCAAGGTAGTGTCCTTGGGCCACTACTTTTTCTAATTTACATAGATGATCTCCCAAACTGTTTGACCCACTCCTTTATTAGCCTCTTTGCCGATGACACTAAACTGCTGCTTAATGTTACGAAATTCAATCATGCGAACCTCCAAAGTGACCTTGATTCTATACTGAATTGGTGTGAGAATTGGCGTCTTAAATTAAATCTCAACAAATGTTCTACAATCCATTTTTCTAACAGAGCATCTTCAAGTACTACAAATTACTCCTTGGGAGGCCACACAATTAATACCTTACCCTATGTCCGTGATCTAGGCATCCAAATCAACAATTCCCTTTCCTTTGAAGATCACTACAAATCCATTTGCAACAAAGCATATCAAAGTTTATACATGATTCGTCGATCCCTTCATCAGCACTCAGCTCCCACAGAAATCAAGAAGCAACTATATCTATCCCTAGTCAGATCAAACCTTACCTATTGTTCACAGTTATGGAGACCGTCACTAATAAAGCACATAACAATGCTAGAAAACGTACAGCGCCGTGCCACCAAATTCATTACCAACGACTATTCCTCAAATTACAAAATTCGCCTACAAAGTCTGAATCTCTTGCCTCTTATGTTTTGGCTAGAACTCCAAGACTTGTTATACCTAATTAAGAATTTGCAAAATCCTTCTGACAGTCTGAATATCTACGATCATGTATCATTTGTTTCATCAAAAACTCGAAGAGACCATCAAATGCTAAAATATAATCACACAAAATCATCTATTGCCCGCCACTTTTACTTTAACAGAGTCGTAAAATTATGGAATGCCGTCCAGCCAATCGATCTGAGCCAACCATTTCACTCAATCAAGCGCCACCTACTTAATCTTCTATGGAGAAAATTTGAATCATCATTTGACCCTCATATTATTTGCTCATTCCATTTTGTCTGTCCCTGTAGTAATTGTCACCATATTATTTATTAACTTAATATATAATTATAATTCTTCGCATTCATATTTTCACTGTCATCTCACTATTATTTCTTGTAATTCTGACACCCTACCTCATACCACTTAAACATGTCAGGCATATATATATTTTTATAAACATCATACACTTCTGATTTTCAGACACTCATGTACATACATGTTGTACAGTCTTATTATACCCCACTGTATACATATAACCCCACACACTATGATTTCTTGCCATCACTGTTATAACAATTATTTATCATAGACACCTATTGTTGCTTTGTAATTAATTGGGCCCACATCATACATTATTCATTTCATGCAATTATCCACAGTTCCATATACTTGTCTTTATGGCTTTACTATATTATATCCAGTACAAATCAATGTCATACTTCAGGCTACATCACATGTTGATGGTAGACCTTCAGCCACCATTCACATCCACCATTATTCCACATTATTACTCTATTTCATCTGTCTGGCTGTAAAGCAGTGTAATAATAATAATAATAATAATTACGCATGTATTACAATAATAACCATGACGCGTATAAATAATATGTCACCAAGCGTGTTGCACTTGCGTGGGCGTTATACATTTTCTTTTTCTTTTGTTTCTGTACCTTCAAGCCATATTTCGCCCGATTTTTATTTCAGTAGAAAGAACCCTTTAGTTTTACACCTATTTATGCTCTTTCGAATGTATTCATCGGTCGATGGTAACGAAATGTAGAATAAAGGTATAAAAAGCCCTCGTAAGTTTGTGTACACACTTTCACAAAGAAGCGGCAGCTTACTACGTTATATACCTTTGTACTTGACCAAAAATAATGTAATCCACAATGTTAGCAACAAATAATTACGTTCGTGAGGATTTAATCGGACGAAATCGTCGTTCGAATGCTTCAATCGTACCGTTGACTGTGTACACAAATTCTCGAGTGAACATAGCCGAACGTTTCCGTTTATGCTTGGATATCTCCGAGACATATCCGTGTACAATATTATACATTCACAGAATACATATTTTTAGCCAAAAGCTTTCTATAGCCTGTGTTATTATTGGCGATTATGGCCTCAGCTACCCTTCTCGAATGATTTGGGAGTAAAATATATGGGTCGCCCGTGAATTGAAATGATCTCATTTTGACACTGCACTATTATCACTTCTAGCAATGGAAAAAAAATTCGTGCGGTCAATGATGTCACCAATGTTTACTGTGCAACACGCTTGGTGCCCATAACAGTGGGAGATTCCAGTCCCGGTTTTATAGGGTCTATGCACACACACACACACACACACACACACACACACACACACACACACACACACACACACACACACACACACATACACACGCACACACATATAGACGGACATAAACGCTCACATGCATGCAAACACACATGCACAAACACACACACATGCGCATATGGACACACACAGACACACAAACACTCACAAGCACAACACACACACACACACACACACACACACACACGCACATGCAAATGCACAAACTTTTTGTACGGGCTATTGAGTTCACTACACTCCCGACAGTCTTGTTTACAAAAATATTACCCTGGTGTGCATGTATTTTTGTAATTTGACATTTCTATACACTTGTGTAAACATGTAATGTTATATATCATGTATTGCATTGTATACATTTGTACTCACATAATTGCCCCATCCCAAAGTTTGCGAGAAGACGTACCCTTTGTACAGACAAAGACAACCAGTCACTAGAAGATGGTGATGCTGACATTGTCACTGAAAATGATGATGATCAAGGACCACTTGAAATTCAACCACCTTTGGCACAGCAAGGACTGCTCAGAGAAGAGTCTGTGGAGACGGAAGATACTGAGCAGGAACAGTGTCTCGATGACTCAGATGAGAGCGAGTGGAATGGTGTTGTTCCCAAATATAAAAGCGAAGAGGGGGAATGCTTACGGCAAGAAATGAAGCAAAAGGCTAAACTACTTCATTCTGAGAAGGAATGTGAATTTCTTGAAGGTATTGTGTACTTCAAGAAGTATTTAGAGAAAGACTATCCTGAACATTCCTACCTTGATGATATCGCCATTATCCCACAACTTGTTCAGTTGCTTTCTTGTAGTAAAGATCCAAAATTGCATGTGAGTTTGCTATGGTTGTACTTGCATTGTCCATGCCTAAGTGGTTAATCTAATCTTTGTACAGTCTATGCATGTGCAATTTCTGAGAATAAGAATAGTTGTTCATGTCCCATGAGAACACCATCCCAAACTAAAAACTGATGTTATGCTGTGTTGTATCTACTGAAACCAAGTTATATTGATATCTGGAGTCCAACAGGAATTTTGCAATATGCCAGATCATGCGAGCATGCCGAATAGTAGTTTATTGCTCAAATCTGGAGTTTGAAATTATATGACAGAAATCTTCTGGGCATACAGAATAAGGTGGCCTGCTTCCTGCTTATGTATGCAAATTAATATCATGATGTCACATCTCACTTTTTCAAAAAATGAATTCCCTGACTATTCTTGTAAAAGAATTCCATGATAATGTTATTTTTAGCTGATGCATGAAAATTCTTCTATACCAGTATTAAACCTTGTTTTTGTGTAGGTCAGCGTGTCATATGTCCTAATGCTCATTGCAAGTGGACGATGCTATGGCTGTATTGAACACATTATTAAAGCCAGAGGAGTGCCTGTGCTGATGGATTTTATAACACTTGAGAAACAGGAAGTAGCTGAGAATGTATGTGTATGGATGGTGTGTGTGTGTGTGTGTGTGTGTGTGTGTGTGTGTGTGTGTGTGTGTGTGTGTGTGTGTGTGTGCGTGTGTGTGTGTGCGTGTGTGTGTGCGTATGAGTGCATGTGTGGGAGTGGTGTTGATATGTATGTACATGTGTCAGCTCCAACAATTTACAATATCTCTACAGGCACTCAAGGCTCTAGCACGCATTGCTAGTGAAGGTATTGAGGCAAGAGATTGTGTTCTCAAGCACGGGATGGTTCCTGCCTTATTGAAGTGTGTCCACTCACTTGCACTACACACTGTGCGTAATTGTGTGGTATTGTGTAGGTACTGTATTTCTATCAGCGGTTAATGGACTGAGTCAATTAATTCAATGGCTATGATATTTGCAATAATGCCTTTAGTTCAGAAACATAATATAGGACACATATGTACACCAGGAGGGTTATGTGCATGAGAGTTAAAGCCTCTGCCTATATTTAATTTCTGGCTACAGGGTATCTGTTTTCATTCATCCCTCAACTAGGAAGTGTATATGTATGTGATGACTATGCTATGGTTGTGTGTTAGTGTGTGTATGTACAATGTGTATATACAGATACTCACTTTGCGTTGATGTGCAGTGTGCAACCCATCCATGCATGTGTACCTACAGAACAGGTGATTGTGGGCATGTCTGTGTTTGTTTGTAGTGAAACATGTCATTTGAGATATTATTCTTCTTCAACTATTAGATTTGGTGAGGAACTGAATCAGTTATCTAGAGGTTGCCTGGAAGAAATGAGCTGTGTGATTGCACAAATTTTTCGTTTCGAAATTTTCGATGATGTTTGTGAGGTGTGTGTGTGTGTGTGTGTGTGTGTGTGTGTGTGTGTGTGTGTGTGTGTGTGTGTGTGTGTGTGTGTGTGTGTGTGTGTGTGTGTGTGTGTGTGTGTGTGTGTGCACTTATATGTGTGCATGTGCTTACATACTCTGTGTGCACTGGTGTGTCTTGTTCCATGTAATATTAGATGGTGGGCACAAAATGTACAAATGTACATAATATGTGACAGTTACAGTTACATGTTATCTTTTTTATCTGCTTATAATAGGTATTACCATTGATTGGACTGTTGAAAGAAATAGTCACTGTCACCACGGATGAAAGGATATTTCATTATGTTTACTGTGCACTTTCTTGGTCAACCAAATCAGATGGAGAGCATGCCCTAGTACAAGTTGTGGTTGATTCAGGAATTTGCCAGATTTTGGTTTCTCATATTGATGGGTCTGTCTTTCTTCTGTGTACATATTTGTCTATTGCCCTTCCTGTCTTTCTATGTGTTTCTATGTGATAGTCTATGCGAGTCCCCAGTATGTGCATGTAGAATTATATCTAGTACTAGTTGATATGTGTAGGCTAGTGGTATGTGTGTGTGTGTGTGTGTGTGTCTGTGTGTGTGTGTGTGAGGGAGGGAGAAAGATTGTGTATATTGTGTAAACTGTATATGCACTTGATCTATTTATGTTGTATATTTCCAGGGATCATATGTCAATTGTGCATGCAATGAAGGCGTTTGCTAACATTGCTTCGGAAAGAGATGCCAATATTCAAGTGAGCATTAATTATTGGCATTTCAGTAAACAATTTTTCTCTACTACTAGATGCCTTATCAAGGACAACTCCATGACAATGCTATACTCATATTCACATATATGCTGTATTCATACACACTAGTCCTGGGATGATAAATAATTGTTTCATTAGATTACCATCAAGCAAATTGATTATTCACCGGACAAAATTTAGTAATACTGTGGTATGTGGTTTGCATTTTTGTATGCAGGCAATTTGTGAAAAATATCTGAAAGTAATTTTTATACCATATGATATTTTATACCATTTCCTGCTATATAGCACATACTACTGATCTTTGAGACTACATAATAATTATAATGACAGCATATAGTAGACCAAACAGTATTCTTGATTTGCAAGCATCAACAATCTGAAATGTTTTCCTATTTCCACAATTCCTTTAGTTAATAGGTCTACTCACACTCCTAACCCTACAACAGACACACCACATTGAAACACAAAATTAATAGGTTGTGATGTAGCTTTTTCCATAGTGAGAGCACCTCTGTATTGAGGTCACTTGTTTTGTCCTATTGTAATACATAGGTGTGTACTCTGAACTGGGATTGTATGAGTGTGCATGTTTACTGAAGTTGTTCAAAGCTGTTTTCTTCATTTCTTATTAATCAAGATGTTTGTAATATGCTATTGCACTCTGTTTATCAAGTTCCTTTTAGACCTGGATATCTTGAATGTCTTGAAACCTCTTATTGAGAAGTATGCATTTTCTAACTATGATTTGATGATTGAGGTGTTTCGACTATTATCCAAGATTTTGTCTGGAACACAGGGACAAATTCAAGTTTGTCTTTTTAACATGTTTTCTTTTTTCCATATGTATGTATGTGTACCTCTGTGTGTATATATGTGTGTTCATGTGTGTGCTTGTGTGTGTATTCATGTGTGTATGCATGTGTGTATGCATGTGTGTGTATGGAGATGCTTATGACACTGTGTGCATGTGTATGTTTATGTGTATTGTATATTTGGTTGGAATGTAGCTAATAATTGAAGTGATGTAGTCTATGTTTTTGTTGGATATCCTATCATGCTCTGAAGAACATTATATTCCTTCAATCTTCACTGCATTTCAGAGGGTGATAGATTGTGATTTTTTGGGACTTATACTGGACTCTCTCGCACGAGGGTTTTCCTATATTGTCAAGCGACAATGCATTTGGTGTGTTTGCAACCTACTGTCAAGGGGTAATCCAGATCAACAAAGGTACGAGTACTGATGAAGTGTAAACAATATCTAGAGTGTGTGTGTGAAAGACTATATATGTTTGTGCATGATGTGAGCATGCTTGGTATCATGCTCTTGACTGTAATTTACAATGTAAGAGAGAGTGATATCTGCACACATATCCTACAAAATGCATGCTAGAGAAATGTGTGCACAATCTTTTGCATATAATATCTTATATCTATGTATGTAATGTCTTTGAATGAGCTGGGACCTTCCTCTCTGGATTAGATATGCTGTCTCTCAAGGATGTATTGCTACACTCTGTGCTTGTATCAATAATAGACATGACCTTTTATCAGCACCTATAATTGCCATTCTCCAAGCATTGCAGTCCTTGATTACAGATTTTTGTGAACCAGACGCTGAATATCATATGTCATTAGTGGAAGAATGTGGAGGTCAGTTTATGCTATGTATTTATTGCACCTTTACATTCCTTTCAAGACTAGTAGTAGTAGAATATAGTAGCACTGTTGGTACCATTTCATCCCTAGCTAACAGTGCACGTGCCTTCAACTTAAAACCTGTATGGACATGTACTTGAAAATAACAGCTCAACCCAGCTGGTTATTCCCCTCAGTGAGCTGTTAATCCTGACCTGCTATTCATATATAATCATATTATTATCACTGTACTATGCTTGTTAACCTGTGTTTATGGCAAGTTATTTACTCTAAAGTGGTGTATACATGACTTGTTAATATGACCTGATCTGTACTCTTTCTTATGATTGAGTAATTTTATAACTCAAATACAACAGCAACTTGTCTGAGATTGATACTGTGTAAGAAATGATGGGGGTAGTAACTAAAGGTGCGAGCACTATCAGACACATTAATTTTCTTTTAGTAAACCGATTATAGTGAACAAAATTACGAGAAGACTGACGTTTAATATTTGCTTTCAATTTAAGATATTAAGTGAATGAATCACAGATTAGCATCAGAAACCTGTGGATCCAGCACACAAACAATTATCTCATATGGCATTCGAGTGCAAGAAGTACTGCTGCTTACTGTGTTAGTTGTATCCTGTCTAGGTGTGATACGTCAGATACGAAGTGCTGGCTAATTACTGAGAGCAAAGTTGCAATGCTGCAGCATACCTAGGCAGGATACAACTAATTAGTTTCCTGGACCCAGGTATAGATAATCATATAAGTATATACAATCAGTTTGATGCACAGTAGAAAATGTTTACTAATTTCTGCCTGGTTCTTGCTCTAATCTAATCAATCCTAACAATAAACTCTGTCTGGTGACCTGTGCTGTTTCCTATATGCACACATCAGTGACCTGTACTTCAGTGTGATATATATGGTATGTTGTGTGGACAGATCACACCATGAGGGAACTGTGCTCCAGCCTGATGTATGCTGTGATGGAAGTGCAGAGTGTGCAAATGTCTGTGCTATTTGCACACTTTCCTTTGCTATCATACACTTGTTATCCAATTTGCCAATTAAATATTACCTAGCAACTCATTGATAGTTATAAGATCCTTACTGCTTGAAGCTAAATATGCAATTGCATGATTTACACGGAGAAATACCATGTAAAGCACCTCTGCATGGTAGGGCTGTAATGGATACAGACACTTTGGCATGATGGTTAACTCAGGCTTCACTCTCATAAACAAACAAGCCAAAGCGTTGAAGTATATTTGCTACGGCCTGTACCTTTGCTATTACACATGCAAACTTCTTTCTTAGATCTCCTACTGAATGCAGGATTATACAGGATACAATAATGTGTATGGATGATTTCTTTTTGTTATTGCTTTGTAAGCAATGTAATATCAAAATACATCTTTGTTTTGATACATCAAAATATATATATCTTTGCAGTGTGCACATATACCCACACAATAACACTAAGTACTGTTATTAACAGTTGACATTACAATGTGACTGTTCAACTAACAGTGAATAACTGATTTTATCCTGTTTGTACACCTGTGAATTTGGAATGGGATTTCAACCTTTAATTTATTATTATATAATATATATATAGATAATATTAGGTTTGGATGAGATTAAAGAATGTACGGATGATTCTCAGCGTCGTATTGCTGAATTGTCTTGCTCCATCATCGACCTGTTCACCAGAAGAAAAGAACAACAGAATACGTGACAGATCTTCTCTGGAGCATCTCATGCAAACCACATCCATGCAGTATTACCATGTATTGTTTGATAGTTATAATATTCCTATAGCAATTATTGTATTATAGCCCTTTATTTGGTGGAAAAGCTATAACATACTATAGTGTTGAAAAATATGGAGTTTAAGCCTATTTTTGAATTTGTTTTTGAACTGTAATCATTATATTATGCTTGAAAGATAGAGTCTAAACCAATGTTGACACTACATTATAAAAATAGGTCTTTCCTGGTGTACAACGGGATTACACTGTTGCTTATCAGGCCTGTCCGGTTGTTATGTATGTAACACTGCATCATTTTGACTTGTCTGTTTGGAGGATGTAAAATATTAAGCTTCTTATATATTTATGTATAATATCCATGGTGCATGTATTCATAGACTACACCCTACGCATAACATTATTGCGCAAGTATATTAATTTTGTCAAAATGGCTGAGTCGATTGATAAAGTTTCTGGTCCTAATATTAACTAATAAAAGGTTGACAGACTACTAACAGTCGTTGAAAGAACCAGAAGAGGTGAAGAATACCAGAAAGCTTTTAGAAGGAATCAATTTAAGGCGGAACCAAAGAGAGATATATAGTGGTAGCTATAGCTACAATAATATTAAAATCACTAAATTATTATATTTGTTAATATGTATCTTATCATTCTGTATGTTAGAGTACTGATAGTAGTGAGATCTCTATCATAGACTCCCTGCAGCTGTACATGATCTCGATCATGTTAAGCTATTTGTACGGCCTTCATGGTACACACACTCTTGACAGTCTTGTTCACAAATTTGGTTTGGTTTTAATATTTCTAGGATGTATTGCTCCACTCTGTGATCCTATGGAAGATGGAGTCATTAGTTTATCTGAACCTATAATTGCCATTCTCCATGCATTGCAGTCCTTGATTACAGATTCTTGTGATGCTGAATATTATATGTCATTAGTGGAAGAATGTGGAGGTCAGTTGATGCAATTTATGTGCATGGTCACACTAGCTATTAAATTCCATTTGAGTCTATAGTATTAGTAGAATATAGTAGTACTGGTACCATGTTATTCTTAGCTAACAGTGCCTTCAGCTTAGTACATTCAAGACATTGTACTCCAAACTAAAAGCTCTACCCAATCTGGTTATTGCCTTCAGTGAACTGTTAATCCTGACGAACTAGTCATAAAGAAATGTCTGTGCTATTTGCACACTTCCCTTTGCTATCGTGAACTTGTAATTGTTATTAAAATTCATCAATTAAATATTGTCTATAGCAACTCATTGATAGTTATGATAGTAATCCTGCTTGAAGCTATAATGCAAATATTTTATTTTTTACACAGAAATATGTCCCCATATTTAGCTGTAGTTACTGTACCTAAAAGTACTGCTGATAACATTTCAATCCTCACTACCATACCTTTACCATAATATAGACGCTGCTCTTAAAACAAATATTAGATGCAAGTTATCTATGTGAGAGTTAGTTCCAGCAATTCTATCATTTTACATGTGGATAAATACAGACACTGGCTTGGTTGTTAAAGGGCCTATGACACGGAAAATTTTTATTCCATTATCTGATGAAGAATATCGAATAAATAACAGCGGCGACAGTTTAAGTGCTTCGAATCGTTCGCAAACGGTCGATTTTGCTCACTTCCGGTTTCGTCCTTCGTGAAAACGGACATTTTTATTGGTGATGCGGTATGACGTCACAAGGGGAACGGTTAGTACGGTGAACAATACAAATTCAATAGTATTTTCAGCCCTTTTTGCGAACGTTGGTCGATCTAATGTCACTTAGCCTGCTATAGGCGCTGTACCTATACTCTACATTGTCATAGATGTTTGCCAGAGGAACTGAGTGAGGTTTCAATCTCTGAGAAGTTCTTCAAGGAGAGGCTGTAATCAAGTCAAGTAGCTAGCTAGCTGAAAATTCAGCAAACTTGACATAATGTATTGCTAACTAACTTTATGCAGCTTCCACTTTTGAAGACCCTCTTCTGGGTCCCCTTAGTGCATCACATTGTATTGGATTGCCATGAAAGACATTATTGTAGCTACTCTTCCTCAACCAATACTATCGACTGTGAGACAAGTTCTATGGATTAGTCACATGCAGCTATCCATTATTAAACTTCGCAAGTTATAGGTCTTTCTCTCTTTGGCAAAAAAAGAAACCAATATGTCACCAGGCAGAAAAGTATAGCTACATACTAGGTACTATGGCGTAATGATTGTAGCTATAAGATAATTCGATTGAATGTCACTGAGTAAATGATAGTAATTGTTTATTGCCCCTTAGAGATTGATAACTAGACAGTACTTCATTTAAGATGGGACTTAAGTTTGTTAACACCACTGGAATACTGCTGATGCATATGGTATGTACTGAAGACTAAACTGATACAGTGGAACCTCTCTATTACAAACCTCTGAATAGCAGAAACCTCTATAATAGGGACACCATTCTGAGTCCCAGTGTAGTACTGAGGTGTACTAAATGACCTATGAATTGAAGAAACCTCTGTAATAAGGACTAAAATCAAGGTCCCAAAGTGTCCGTAATAGAGAGGTTCCACTGTATAACTCTTACAGTGACAAGTTGAATGTCTGCCACATTCCTTACATTGAACGGTACAGAATGGAGCCCCATAACCTGTGCAGACAATCTAAGGGTACCTCCTTACAGCACAATGTGTCCCTGGTTGTAGACACATCTGAATACTTGTCACAAGTGTACTACTAGGTGTTTGCGTATCTGAAAGTATGGTGAAATATAATATGCACACGAATGTCTAATATCCACGAGTATGATACATTATTTTATTCAAAACATTAAAATCATCTATTGAGTATTCAAACTGGTCTTTGTTGTCTTTATTCGAGCTTCTATCAGTAGCTGATTCGTCAAATACTGTAAACGGTTCGAAGTGATACGGTGACTTTCCCGTACTACTTTTAAAGCCCCCTAGATACCTTCCTCGTAGTCATTATCCGTTAATATAGCTTCGCTGTGCTCTCGATCATTCAAAAATTGCTCTGCACTTAAGAAATTGCTTCGAGAGAAGCTCGATCTTCTGTACAAATCGTATACAAACAGTAATTTCCGTTCCCCTTGTGACGTCACAAGAGATTCGCGAGAAAAACGGAAACACCCACGCAAATAATCGAAAAATGGCTGATTTTGCGTCAGAAATCCTCGGAATACTCCACCTTAGAGTCGATATCTGATCGAAAAAATTTAGCGTGGGTTATTTTTTCGTTATGAACTAACATTTAAGCGAAAAAAAATTTTCCGTGTCATAGGCCCTTTAACTGGGGTTTCAACCCCCATAAACAAGCCATCCAAAGTCTCTGTATACATCCATTACAGCTCTATATGAGATACCTTTGCTGTTACATATACATGCACACTTCTTTTTTGGAACCCCCAACCACATACAGAATACAGGATATTCCTTTGTAAGAAATGTAATATCAAAATGCATTGTTGGGATCTACTATCAATGAAAATACATCATTGTTTGGATATATACATCAAAATTTATCCTACCTCTGTAGTGTGCACATACCCACACAATAGCACTAATGAACTGCTTTTAACTGTTGACATTACAATGCAACTGTTTAACTGACAATGAACAATTGAGACCCTCCTATTTGTATATCTGGGAATTTGGAATGGGATTTTAATTTTAATAGCATGCAAATTGTATCTGTATATTCCATATTAGGTTTGGATGAAGTTAAAAAGCCAAGGATGATCATCGGGATCATGTTGCTGAATTGTCTTGCTTCAGTTTTCTCCTCTCACCAGAAGATTAGAACAGAATTAGTGACATCTTCTCTGGAGTGCCCAATGCAAACCACATCTAGTAGTGTTTGATAGCTGTAATATTCCTGTATATAAGCAATTATGGTATAATTTATAATTACTTTCTTGAAAGAGGAAAAGCTGTCCATTTGAAGCAGTTGAGTTGGTGAGTCCTCCTCCAGGTGCAAATGGCCAATAACAGTATTGAGAAATACTAACAACTGCATCTTAGACGACCTTCAATGAACACAATAATAAGTCAGGCTAATAGAGGCATGGTTAATTGTAATTGCTCCTTGTAATTCGTTCATTTTCACGCGTTAGTATAATATATATAGTTATATATATATACACAATGTTCTGCCTTACTACTTGTGAGGGGCAAGCAGAAGTGAGCCCCAATTTAGTATCGAAACAGAGATAGTCGTCCAACTTGTGTGGGACTCGATCTAGCTTGTCTCAAATGTGTCAGAAAGGATGACTTAGAACCACAAGTCATAATTGGTTTGGCAGTTTGAGTACAGTGGTAGTAACAACGGTAGTAACACAAGTGGCATGATATGTACAAAGGTGAATACGCTGGGTGATGATCTTAATATATACAAAGATGGTATAATACTAAGGATGAAATGCTACAGACAAAATCCTTACAATTGCAAATACATGCACTGTCTATCACAACACATGCACATGCATACACAATGTCAATGCACATGCACAGGGCATATTTATGGATTTCAACACTGTTGTATACACACATAACAAGGGGCCACATGCACAAGTTATAGATCATTGACCATCCCATTATAATGGGAGGCCACAGAAGTGAACCTTTCACTTTTATATACATGTGCGTGTTCATTTGTTTATGTGTGCACTGTACATGTGTGTGTGTGTGTGTGTGTGTGTTTGTGTGTGTGTGAGTGCATTTGTGTGTGTGTGTGTGTGTGTGTGTGTGTGTGTGTGTGTGTGTGTGTGTGTGTGTGTGTGTGTGTGTGTGTGTGTGTGTGTGTGTGTGTGTGTGTGCATGTGTGTGTGTGCATGTGTGTGTGTGTGCATGTGTTTGTGTGTGCATGTATGGATGTGTATGTATATAATATTATGTTTGTAGGCATTTGTACACTAGTGTGTGTAGGTGAATATGATTACATGTAATAGATAGTCCTTCACTTATAGGTTTCATTTAATTGAGTTATCATGTAGTCATATAAGGAGCTAATATTTAATTAGTGTGTACATTTATGCTATGTAAACTTGCATGATTCAGCACAACATGACAATCACAACAATATTAACATGCACTTGCTAAATCTCAAATCAAGCTTAAGGCAAGTATAAATGTAAATTTCAAGTGTATATGTGTACATTTGCATTTGTCTATGTACATGTGTATGTGTGTGCGCATGTGTTAGCACAATGCTAACTAAGATTACAGTTTTCAATGCTGACATACATAACATGTAAACATACAACACAGGCAGATTTAAGTCTAGAACATAGATTGGATAATTATGTACAACAACCTTGTAAGGGAGAGTGCATATCAAAACTCAGTTCAACTAGAGGATGATGAACCACTTTGGTTCATTCATGTGGTGACTAAATTCTCTCTCTTGAGGAACATTGATAGTAGGGTCCACATTCAGAGTCCTTGCTTGACACAGTATCCAATTTAACCAAACACCCACACAGGGGAAAACTGACAATAGCCAACACATGTACATTGGAAGCCTTATGAAATATTCTCTCTCTTGAGGAACATTGATAGTAGGGCCCACATTCAGAATCCTTACTTGACACAGTATCCAATTTAACCAAACACCCACACAGGGGAAAACTGACAATATCCAACACATTGGAAGCCTTATGAAATATCATGCGTGTGACCTTTCAAAGTTGCCTACTACGGCTGAAAACAACCTCTACTGTCAGTCGTCCTGCTATAGCTATAGACTGTATTGTATACACCAGGAATCTGGGTTGTGCTTCATATGTGTATGTACATTGTCAATGAATGTCATTAACAGTGGGTGTGTCCTCATTGTGACCATTAGAATACTTTGTTCTACTGTAGTTACCACATTAAACTAACACCAAGAAACTGAGTGTGTTGGCTAGAGCTACAGTTATGGCTACAAACGTTAAGGTCTTTCTACAAGTGGCTCTTTTGTGCTATGTGGTGACTACCAGTATCAGTATCAATAGCATTGACTTACAGAAGGGACTTGCCACACTTCAGAAGGAAGTGGAGAATCTCAAACAGCAGTCTCAAGAAGAAATAAATTCTTTGGTGACTGAGCTGAATAAGCTGAGGCAGCAGTCGAAACAGGAAATCAAGTTACTTCACCAGAGATTAGAGCAACTTGAAGCCAAAGGTTAGTTGCACTGAGGTTCATTGCAAACTGCTTGTACAATGCCATATCCTGGCTTTGACCAGAAACAGTATAGTGTCATTCCAGCTGGTGCCTTACCCACAATACCATTCGATTATGGCACCTCTGTATAAGTGATAAATGTCTTGGAAAGAATATGTGTGTGCAAGCTAAAGGACCCTTAGCCATTGTTGACAAAATGTAGTCATTTTGAATTAAACAAAGTTATGCAGTTTTGATCTTGTTAGTCCTCGGTATATGGGTCCAATGACCAAAAATGGAAGTGAGACTGTCATCAGTAAAAATCATTTGCGGAGTGACCTTGCGTAGCCAGCCCCTTTTTCAGATGGATTCTTCATTGGTATCCACTATCAGTGGATAGTGAATGGGTGGTTAATTGATTAATCACCATTCGTAATTAAGTGGGCATAACTGGAAAGCAATCACACTTATTAGACTGAGTGTATAGTCACCCAATAGATGTGATGTGGAGCCTGTAGAGTCCTTTTCACATTTCAGGTACTGTTGAAGCATAGTATGGTCAAGCGTGTTGTCATTTCCGGAATATTACATCATGCTTGGCATATCTTTTGTACATGACCCGAGGTCTACGACTCGAGAAGATAGAATAGAAGCGTGTACAATAATAAATGGATTGCATGCACCCTTTCTTCCTAAGATGTCATGTGGGTGAACATCAGATTACATTATTGATGGTTTGGGCTAGAGTAGTTCAAATTATGCACTCCATAAAACCAATGTACACACCAGCGGTATGTTTTGTGTGTGTGTGTGGGGGGGGGGGGGGCAGATAGTTGATATGCATGTTACATTTCAGTATATTATTGAGATGTATATCAACAAGTTAGTGTACACAATAATTATACCATAATTTTATAATATATAATTTGCTACCTTTTGCCATTTCATTATCACTTCATACAATTATAGCACAATTATCAATGTGTACATACTGCATGAATGTAATAAACTAATATTTATTACATTATTATACAAATTGTTATACTCTTTGAACTTCTGATATAGTGGCACTTTAAAAAGTCTATGCCTAACAGTTCTACATATCTCTGGTTTTTCAAAAAATTCCTTATAATTAATTCTCACAAAACTATGAGAAATAAGCTACTTGTCTTTAATAGAATTGGACAAACCTCTACAAAGAATGCGACGTGGAGGAGACAGTGTTTCCCCAACTCCTGAATCTTGCATCTGTTCACCTGGACCACCTGGTCCAGCTGGACCAAAAGGTGCAAAGGGACAGCATGGAAATCAAGGCAAAATAGGAGAAATGGGGTTGAATGGAACAGATGGTGAGAAGGGTGAACAGGGAGATATAGGACCTCAAGGCGTGGTTGGACAAAAAGGTGAACTGGGACAAACGGGATTGCAAGGACTGCCAGGACTCAATGGAACCAAGGGGCAAAAGGGTGAGCAAGGAGATCAAGGAGTTAATGGAACGAAAGGTGAACGTGGCCAGAAAGGTGAACCAGCACTTAAAGGAGAACCGGGACTCAATGGAACCAAAGGAGAACAAGGTCAACAAGGAGATCAAGGAGTTAATGGAACAAAAGGTGAACGTGGAGATAAAGGACAACCAGGGAATGGTGGGCAGAAAGGTGAACAAGGACAAAAGGGATTGCAAGGACTACCAGGACTCAATGGAACCAAAGGAGAAAAAGGTCAACAAGGAGATCAAGGAGTTAATGGAACAAAAGGTGAACGTGGAGATAAAGGACAACCAGGAAATGATGGACAGAAAGGTGAACCAGGACTGACAGGACAATCGGGGCTCAATGGAATGAAGGGAGAAAAGGGTGAACAAGGAGATCAAGGAGTTAATGGAACAAGAGGTGAACGTGGAGAGAAAGGACAGAATGGTGGACAGAAAGGTGAACCAGGACAAAAGGGATTGCGAGGAGACATAGGACCACCAGGACCACAAGGACCAAAAGGAGACATAGGACCCCAAGGACCACAAGTACCACAAGGACCACAAGGAGACATTGGACCAATAGGAGGCATAAGACCTCAAGGACCACCAGGACCACCAGGACCAAAAGGAGACATAGGACCCCAAGGACCTCAAGGACCACAAGGAAAAATAGGACCACCAGGACCAAAAGGAGACAAAGGAGACATATAGGACCCCAAGGACCACCAGGACCACAATGAACATTGAATTAGTAGATAATCTGTATAAATCACCATTCAAGTGAGGTCAATCAATAACCAAATTAAACATGAATCTCTTATTAATAATAATAAGTTCAATCAATTAAATCCTTTCTTCTTTTTGAATTTTTGACATGAGACATCTAATCTGACTGACAGTAAAGGAATAGTGAACCTCCTTAAACATGGAGGTTGTGTATTAAAGGCGAGGTGGTTCAAAGTGGCTGTCTGATTCGCTTCACTGTCAGGAATGTCCAGTGATTTATACCACTAGATTGGCAGTGTATATGTACACTACACAAAACGTACAATGTCATATGTTACAAAATCAATCCACTAAATGGACCAGATTCACTTAGTGTACATAAGACAAAAACTTTATGCATACATAAGTACTATACCTAATAAATAATTTTTCATCAATTATAATGAAATACAATTAGTAAAGAATCCGAACTCCATGCTTGGAAATCGATTGCAGAACATGAACATAATATGGATAACACATAATGTAACAATAACACATGAACATTGATGCAACAGCATGAACTTTGCAGTAAGGTATTTCCCCCCGGCAAGGCTCTTATATTCAACTTGATGCTCTCACATTAATTATATATTTATGATATTAATTCATGATCAGCAATGAACAGTTAAATTAATGTATACATATTATGTACATTATATATGCAGCATATTATATATATATATATTTATATATATAATATATTAATTACAATAAAACACGTACAATACTTAGTATAATATATATAATAATAACAATTAATATACCTAAATATATATATATATTATATTATAATTATGCACATAACATCTATATCTATATAATATACATATTATATATATATATATATTTCATTTTACAAACATACATACATACACTCAATACTTATATTCAATATGTGCAAGTTCTTACTGTTACTTTAATCTCATTCATATAAACAATTCAGATCCTGTCAATTCATAGGAGTACATCCCTAAATAATCAACAGTGGGTGTAATCACAGTTAAGGTGTGGAGGTCTTGGTGGGCTATATCCCTGTTGGAACCTTAGAGCCATTTATCCTTCACAGTAAAGTGTACATAGTGCACAGGACACACTGCTGGCACAAATCACTACCAGTGGCTACCTCCCCTAAGGAAGGTAAAGAGTATACTGCTAATGGGCACATGTTGGCATGTGCATCTACATGCATGCATGTGTGTGCGTGCGCATGTGTGTGTGTGTGCGTGTGTGTGTGTGTGTGTGTGTGTGTGTGTGTGTGTGTGTGTGTGTGTGTGTGTGCATGTGTGTGTGCGTGTGTGCATGTGTGTGTGTGTGTGTGCATGTGTGTGTGTGTGTGTGTGTGTGTGTGTGTGTGTGTGTGTGTGTGTGTGTGTGTGTGCAGGTGCATGTGTATATATGTCTGAATATTCTATGTCATTAGTGGAAGATTGTGGAAGTCAGTTGATGCAATTTACATGCATGATCAGACTATTACATTCCATTTGAGACTAGTATATTAGTGAAAATCAATAATATTATAGCAGTACTGTTGGTACAATTTCATTCCTAGCTAACAGTATCTCCAACGTACATTCTTATAGACATTGTACTCCAAACTGAAAGCTCTACCCAAACTGTGCTATTTGCACACTACCCTTTGCTATTGTACACTTGTAATTGTTATCAAAATTCATCAATTAAGTATTGCCTATAGCAACTCATTCATAGTTGATAGTAATCCTGCTTGAAGCTAAAATGCAGATATATTATTTTCAACACAGAAATATCCCCCATATTTAGCTGTAGTACGTAAAAGTACTGCTGATACCATTTCAATCCTCACTACCATATACCTTTACCATAATATAGACGCTGCTCTCAAAACAAATACTAGATACAAGTTATATTTGTGAGAGTTAGCTTTTACATAGAAACAAGGTATATATGTGTGGTATGTTAGGGCTGTAGTGCATACATACAGGCACTTTGGCTTGGTTGTTAACCGGGGTTTCACCGGTACCCCCATAAACAAGCAAGCCAAAGTCTCTGTACATCCGCTACAGCCCTATATATGAGATATCTTCGCTATAATTATACTCTCATGCACATTTCTATCTTGGATCTAGCTCCCAACTAAATACAGGATACAGGATACATCAATGTTCATGGATGGTTTCTTACAGATCAGAACAGAGTAAGTGTCAATGACATCTCCTCGTGCAACGTGTGGATTGCATGAATGAGTGCCTCATGCATATCAATCAAGTATTTCCAAGTAGTGTTTGATTGCTGTAATATTCCTGTATATAAACAATAATTATAGTATTATAATTTACTTTCTTGAAAAGGAAACTCTGTCCATTTTAAACAGTTGAGTTGGTGAGTCCTCCTCCTGTACAAATGGCCAATAACAGTATTCAGAAATACTAACAACTGCATCTTAGACAACTTGAAGACATTCAATGAACATGGTAATAAGGCAGGCTAATAGAGGCAAGGTTAATTGTATTTGCTCCTTAAGCTTGTAATTTGTTTATTTTCATGCGATAGTATAATGCATATAATAATATAGTTAGTCATACACAATGTTCGGCCTTCCACTTGCAAGGGGCAAGCTGAAGTGAGCCCCAATTTAGTATGGAAGCAGAGACAGTTGTCCTACTTGTATGGGACTCGAATAAGCTTGTCTCAAGTGCATCAGAAGTGATGACTGAGAATTACAAGTCATAATTGGTTTGGCAGTTTTAGCATACCAGAAGTGTTCAACGGTAATGGCTATGAACATTGTAGATTGATATGAACTGCCAGTACAGGCATGATACAAAGTGAATACGCTGGGTGATGATCTTGAAGCTTGAAGTTAATATTCAGATTTTATTTTTTTACACAGGAATATATCCCATAATCAGCTGTTACAGTAGTACCTGAAAGTACTGCTGATAACACTTCAATCCTCACTACCATACCTTTACTATAATTATTATAGACGCTGCTCTTAAAACAAATATTAGAACAGGTTATCTATGTGAGAGTTAGTTCCAGCAATTCTATCATTATATACATAGAAACATACCACATATATGTGGTATGTTAGGGCGGTAGCAGATATAATACTGACACTTTGGCTTGGTTCACCCTCATAAACAAGCAAGCCAAAGTCCCTGTACATCCACTACAGCCCTATATGAGATATCTTCGCTATTGCTTACACATGCACACTTTCTTGGATCTCCTAACCAAATACAGGATTTATAAGGATACATCAATATTTATGGATGGTTTCTTACAGATCTTCCTTTGAAGCAATGTAATATATCAAAATGCATCACTGGGATCTACTATCGATGAAAATACATCATTGTTTGGATGTGTATGCATCAAAATATATCTTACCTCTGTAGTGTGCACATACACCAACACATAATATAATTATTGACATACAATGCGACTATTCAACTAACAATGAACAACTGAGAACCCCCTGACAGTGTTTGTGCACTGTGAATTTGTAATGGGATTTTAAACTTTAATAACATGCAGATTGTATCTGTATATTCTATAAATATTAGGTTTGGATAAGATCATCGGGATCATGTTGCTGAATTGTCCTACGCCATCTCTGACCTCTTCACCAGAAAATTAGAAGAGAATAAGTGACATCTTCTCTGGAGTGTCTCATGCAAACCACATCCAGTATTTCCAAGTAGTGTTGATTGCTGTGATATTCCTATATATGAGCAATTATGGTATAATAATTTACTTTCTTGAAAGAGGAAGTGATATCCATTTGAAGCAGTTAAATTGAAGATTTGAAGTCCTCCTCCTGTACAAATGGCCAATAACAGCATTCAGAAATACTAATGACTGCATCTTAGACAACTGGAAGACCTTCAATGAACATGGTAATAAGGCAGGCTAATGGAGACAAGGTTAATTGTATATGATTCTTGTAATTTACTTATATATTTTTGTGATAGTATAAAGTATGTATGTATATGTAGTCAGTCGTACACAGTGTTCGGCAAGCAGAAGTGAGCCCCAATTTAGTATAGAAACAGAGACAGTCGTCCTACTTGGGTCAGCTTGTCTTAAGTGCATCAGAAGGGATGATTGAGAACTACAAGTTATAATTGTTTTTGCAGTTTTAGTATACCAGACTTGTTCAAGGTAATGGCTATGAGCATTGCAGATTGATATGAACTGCCAGTAGTAACACAAAAGGCATGATACAAAGTGAATACGCTGGGTGATGATTTTAATACAAAGATGGTATAAAAATTAAAGGATGAAATGCTACAGACAGAATCCTTACAAATACATGCACTGTCTATCACAACACATGCACATGCATACACAATGTCAATGTACATACACAGGGCATATTCATGGATGCCAACACTGTTACACGCACATAACAAGAGGCCACATGCTCAAGTTATAGATTGTTGACGGTCCCATTATAACAGGAGGCTACAGAAGTGAACCTGTTGACCACCACATTTATGAGAGGCCTATCTTTGATCACAACACATGCTATATATATAAGAGGTTAAGCAGCTTGTGAGCTTAATAATGATCACATTCAGGCAGCTGTACCACGAGCTTGACAATGCATGCACAGTGCTGTTGTATGACTAACAACAACCTTGAATGTGTACTAACACCAATGAATAGTTAATATAAAATGAACAATGGATGGATGGTTTTTGGCCAAACTCACAAAGGCTTAAAGGCTATGGCGCTACATTGAATGTGTATGTGTGTGTATGTGTGAATATTTTCATGAAACATTCATGTGTATGTATGTGTATATATACTAGCATAATAGTACATAGTCCAAAATGGTTTCACTACAAGGTTTCACCTAATTGATTTATCATGCAGTCAAGTAAGAATTCTATATTTAATTAGTGTGTACGTTGTCAGGTATGAGTGTGTGCATATGCTATGTCAACTTGCATGACTTGGCACAACAATATTAGCATGCAACAACAAAAATGGTCGAATCAAATTATCAGAATGTTATGCATGGTGAATGCATGTTTAGACAAGGTGTCTTACTAATAGTGTTAACATGCAATCGTACAAGCACACAAAGTGTGATTAGGCTTTAGAGCAGGATGTTTACTGCTTCAGTTAGAAACCTACTATACATAAATGACATTTGTCTGTCATCAATTAGTAATCTACCTACCCTCTTCCTCCACTCACTGTTTGTCACAAATGAGCAATTGATGGAGAACCAAAATGGGTTATAGCAGATACATGCCATTGTCTTGTATCCTCCCCAAAGAGAACACACAACTCAAATTTATAACTATAAATGCAAATTTCACTTGTATACATGAGCGTGAGCATTTGTTCATGTGTACGTACAATGTACACTGTGCATGTGTGTGTGTTTGTGTGTGTGTGTGTGTGTGTGTGTGTGTGTGTGTGTGTGTGTGTGTGTGTGTGTGTGTGTGTGTGTGTGTGTGTGTGTGTGTGTGTGTGTGTGTGTGTGTGTGTGTGTGTGTGTGTGTGTGTGTGTGTGTGTGTGCGTATGTGTGTGTGTTGTGTGTGTGTGTGTGTGTGTGTGCATGCGTGTGTGTGTGTGTGCATGTATGAATGTGTATGTATATTATGTATGAATGTGTATGTATATTATGTATGTATGCATATATGTATGGATGCATTTGCACAATGGTGTGTGTACGTGAATGTGATTTCATGTTATAGATAATGCAAAATGGCTTCATTTATAGGTTTCATTTAGTTGAGTTATCATGCAGTCATATAAGGAGCTAATATTTAATTACATTAATGCTATGCAACACAAGATGGCAATCACAACAATATTAGCATGCACCTGCTAAATGTCCAATCAAGCTTAAGGCAATTATAAATGTAAATTTGAAGTGTATACATGTACATTTGCATTCTTTTTTGTTTTTGTACATGTTTGTGCATGCGCATATGTTAGCACAATGCTAACTAAAATTACAGGTTTCAAGGCTGACATACATAACATGTAAACATACAACACAGGCAGATTTAAGTCTAGAACATAGAATGGATAATTATGTACAGCAACCTTGAAAGGGAGAGTCCATATCAAAACTCAGTTCAACTAGAGGATGATGAACCACTTTGTTTCATTCATGTGGTGACTAAATTCTCTCTCTTGAGGAACATTGATAGCAGGGCCCACATTCAGAATCCTTGCTTGACACAGTATCCAATTTAACCAAACACCCACACAGGGGAAAACTGACAATAACCAACACATTGGAAGCCTTATGACATATTCCCTCTCTTGAGGAACATTGATAGTAGGGCCCACATTCAGAATCCTTGCTTGACACAGTATCCAATTTAACCAAACACCCACACAGGGGAAAACTGACAATATCCAACACATTGGAAGCCTTATGAAATATCATGCGTGTGACCTTTCAAAGGTGCCTACTACGGCTGAAAACAACCTCTACTCTTCATGTGGTGACTAACTTTCTCTCTTGAGGAACATTGATAGTAGGGGCCACATTTAGAATCCTTGCTTGACACAGTATCCAATTTAACCCAATACCCACACAGGGGAAAACTGACTACTACGGCTGAAAACAACCTCTACTACTAGACTGTATTGTATACACAGGGAATCTGACTTGTGTTTCATATGTGTACCTTATCAATGAATGTCATTAAAAGTGGGTGTGTCCTTAAAGTGACTATTAAAATAGTTTGTTCTGCTGTGGTTACCGTAAACTAACACCAAGAAACTGAGTGTGTTGACTAGAGCTACAGTTATGGCTACAAACGTTAAGGTCTTTCTACAACTGGCTCTTTTGTGCTATGTGGTGACTACCAGTATCGGGGGTAGCATTGACTTACAAAAGGCACTTGCCTCACTTCAGAAGGAAGTGGAGAATCTCAAACAGCAGTCTCAAGAAGAAATAAATTCTTTGGTGACTGAGCTGAATGAGCTGAGGCAGCAGTCCAAACAGGAAATCAAGTTACTTCACCAGAGATTGGAGCAACTTGAAGCCAAAGGTTAGTTGCACTGGGGTTCATTGCAAACTGCTTGTACAATGCCATATCCTGGCTGTGACCAGAAACAGTATAGTGTCATTCCAGCTCGTGCCTTAACCCACAATACCATTCAATTATGGTACCTCTGTATAAGTGATAAATGTCTGGGAAAGAATATGTGTGTGCAAGCTAAAGGACCCTTAGCCATTGTTGACAAAGTAGTCATTTTGAATTAAACAAAGTTATGTGGTTTTGACCTTGTTGGTCCTCGGTATATGGGTCCAATGACCAAAAATGGAAGTGAGACTGTTATCAGTAAAAATCATGTTTGGCGGAGTGACCTTGCGTAGCCAGCCCTTTTCCTGATGGATTCCCCATTGGTATCCACTGTCAGTGGATAGTGAGTCGATGGTTAATTGATTAATCACCATTCGTAATTAAGTGGGCATAACTGGAAAGCAATCACACTTATTAGACTGAGTGTATAGTCATCCAATAGATGTGATGTAGAGCCTGTAGAGTCCTTTTCACATTTCAGGTACTGTTGAAGCATAGTATGGTCAAGCGTGTTGTCATTTCCGGAATATTACATCATGCTCGGCATATCTTTTGTACATGACCCGAGGTCTACGACTCGAGTGTGGCAATAGAAGCGTGTACAATAATAAATGGATTGGCAAGCCTATATCCTTCATGTGTAGTGAACATCATAAACGGAGAGTTCCTGAATCCTGTGGACTTTGAGCGGAACCAATTAATTGGCCATCGTTTTGTGAAGATAACGTGTGCAGAACTTATACCCTTCAACGGAAGGCTATAATCGACGATACCCCACCTGTTGTACTTGGAGAGTCTCTTTGAAATGTATTAATTTGTATAGGATATTACTAGGTATACATCTAAAGCTTTGTGAAGGTTTGTAAACGTTCATTCACGGTGAAAATGTGTGCAGAAAATTTAGACGGATGTTTTATTTGTGAGAGCCATTATTTTACCTTATGCTCAAAGCTTTGCGCCGAAAATTATTTGAACAATGGCACATAGAAATCTCTTTTAATGTATTTGAATGCACATACAATGTGCCTTTGGAGTTGGAAAAAGGAAAGAAAGGAAAATGTCGCCCACGCACATACAACACGCTTGATCCCTTGCGGTTTTGTGTTTATACTATAACATACACATAATAATGCATATAAATTTAACAGTTGCCAGTCCAGATATCTAGGGTCTATGGTTGAAGTACAAAATTGAAGCCATGGAATGAAGGTTATGGGTAATAAGATTCTGCTTCACTAGCTTAATTTCTTCTTGCAATTAATCAATTTGCTTGCAATATTAATGAACATCAGATTCGATATAAAAAATCAATTGATTAATTGATTAATCATCACAGCACTACTCTAAACCAAAAGTATGCTGCTGTTGCAATAGTGTGTGCGTGCATACATGTGTGTATAATGTATATGTGTGTGTGTACATGCATGTGTACATACAGTGTGGGCGCATGCATATCCATTGCAAGTAGGAGGCAAAAAGGCACCCTTTCTTCCTAGGATGTCATGTGGGTGAACATCAGATTACATTATTGATGGTTTGGGCTAGAGTAGTTCAAATTATGCACTCCATAAAACCAATGTACACACCAGCGGTATGTTTTGTGTGTGTGTGTGGGGGGGGGGGGGGGCAGATAGTTGATATGCATGTTACATTTCAGTATATTATTGAGATGTATATCAACAAGTTAGTGTACACAATAACTATACCATAATTTTATAATAATATTATATAATTTGCTACCTTTTGCCATTCCATTATCACTTCATACAATTATAGCACAATTATCAATGTGTACATACTGCATGAATGTAATAAACTAATTTTTATTATATTATTATACAAATTGTTATATATACTCTTTGAACTTCTGATATAGTGGCACTTTAAAAAGTCTATGCCTAACAGTTCTACATATCTCTGATTTTTCAAAAAATTCCTTATAATTAATTCTCACATAACTATGAGAAATAAGCTACTTGTCTTTAATAGAATTGGACAAACCTCTACAAAGAATGCGACGTGGAGGAGACAATGTTTCCCCAACTCCTGAATCTTGCATCTGTCCACCTGGACCACCTGGTCCAGCTGGACCAAAAGGTGCAAAGGGACAGCATGGAGATCAAGGCATAATAGGAGCAATGGGGTTGAATGGAACAAATGGTGAGAAGGGTGAACAGGGAGATATGGGACCTCAAGGAATGGTTGGACAAAAAGGTGAACCGGGACAAACGGGATTGCAAGGACTGCCAGGACTCAATGGAACCAAGGGAGAAAGAGGTGAACAAGGAGATCAAGGAATTAATGGAACGAAAGGTGAAAGTGGCCAGAAAGGTGAACCAGGACTTAAAGGAGAACCGGGACTCAATGGAACCAAAGGAGAAAAAGGTCAACAAGGAGATCAAGGAGTTAATGGAACAAAAGGTGAACATGGAGATAAAGGACAACCAGGGAATGGTGGGCAGAAAGGTGAACAAGGACAAAAGGGATTGCAAGGACTACCAGGACTCAATGGAACCAAAGGAGAAAAAGGTCAACAAGGAGATCAAGGAGTTAATGGAACAAAAGGTGAACGTGGAGATAAAGGACAACCAGGGAATGATGGGCAGAAAGGTGAACAAGGACTTAAAGGAGAACCGGGGCTCAATGGAACCAAGGGAGTAAGGGGTGAACAAGGAGATCAAGGAGTTAATGGGACAAAAGGTAAACGTGGAAGAAAAGGACAATCAGGGAATGATGGACAGAAAGGTGAACCAGGACTGACAGGACAACTGGGGCTCAATGGAATGAAGGGAGAAAAGGGTGAACAAGGAGATCAAGGAGTTAATGGAACAAGAGGTGAACGTGGAGAGAAAGGACAGAATGATGGACAGAAAGGTGAACCAGGACAAAAGGGATTGAAAGGAGACATAGGACCACCAGGACCACAAGGACCAAATGGAGACATAGGACCCCAAGGACGACAAGGACCACAAGGACCACAAGGAGACATTGGACCAATAGGAGGCATAAGACCTCAAGGACCACCAGGACCACCAGGACCAAAAGGAGACAAAGGAGACAAAGGATCCCAAGGATCACAATGACCATTGAATTAGTAGATAATCTGTATAAATCACCATTCAAGTGAGGTCAATCAATAACCAAATTAAACATGAATCTCTTATTAATAATAATAAGTTCAATCAATTAAATCCTTTCTTCTTTTTGAATTTTTAAAAGTCTGATACTGCATGCAAAAAGTATATATAATTATTATATATATACTGAATGTTGACGTGATATATACATGAACATCCAATCTGACTGACAGTAAAGGAATAGTGAACCTCCTTAAACATGGAGGTTGTGTATTAAAGGCGAGGTGGTTCAAAGTGGCTGTCTGATTCGCTTCACCGTCAGGAATGCCCAGCGATTTATACCACTAGATTGGCAGTATATATGTACACTACACAAAACGTACAATGTCATATGTTACAAAATCAATGCACTAAATGGACCAGATTCACTTAGTGTACATAAGACAAAAACTTTATGCATACATAAGTACTATACCTAATAAATAATTTTTCATCAATTATAATGAAATACAATTTAGTAAAGAATCCGCACTCCATGCTTAGAAATCGATTGCAGAACATGAACATAATATGGATAACACATAATGTAACAATAACACATGAACATTGATACAACAGCATGAACTTTGCAGTAAGGTATTCCCCCCCGGCAAGGCTCTTATATTCAATTTGATGCTCTCACATTAATTATATATTTATGATATTAATTCATGATCAGCAATGAACAGTTAAATTAATGTATACATATTATGTACATTATATATGCAGCATATTATATATATATATATTTATATATATAATATATTAATTACAATAAAACACGTACAATACTTAGTATAATATATATAATAATAACAATTAATATACCCAAATATATATATATATTATATTATAATTATGCACATAACATCTATATCTATATAATATACATATTATATATATATATATATATATATATATATATATATATATATTCATTTTACAAACATACATACATACACTCAATACTTATATTCAATATGTGCAAGTTCTTACTGTTACTTTAATCTCATTCATATAAACAATTCAGATCCTGTCAATTCATAGGAGTACATCCCTAAATAATCAACAGTGGGTGTAATCACAGTTAAGGTGTGGAGGTCTTGGTGGGCTATATCCCTGTTGTAAACTTAGAGCCATTTATCCTTCACAGTAAAGTGTACATAGTGCACAGGACACACTGCTGGCACAAATCACTACCAGTGGCTACCTCCCCTAAGGAAGGTAAAGAGTATACTGCTAATGGGCACATGTTGGCATGTGCATCTACATGCATGCATGTGTGTGCGTGCGCATGTGCGTGTGTGTGCGTGTGTGTGTGTGTGTGTGTGTGTGTGTGTGTGTGTGTGTGTGTGTGTGTGTGTGTGTGTGTGTGTGTGTGTGTGTGTGTGTGTGCATGTGTGTGTGCGTGTGTGCATGTGTGTGTGTGTGTGTGCGTGTGTGTGTGTGTGTGTGTGTGTGCGTGTGTGTGTGTGTGTGTGTGTGTGTGTGTGTGTGTGTGTGTGTGTGTGTGTGTGTGTGTGTGTGTGTGTGTGCATGTGTGTGTGCGTGTGTGCATGTGTGTGTGTGTGTGTGCATGTGTGTGTGTGTGTGTGTGTGTGTGTGTGTGTGTGTGTGTGTGTGTGTGTGTGTGTGTGTGTGTGTGTGTGTGTGTGTGTGTGTGTGTGTGTGTGTGTGTGCAGGTGCATGTGTATATATGTCTGAATATTCTATGTCATTAGTGGAAGATTGTGGAAGTCAGTTGATGCAATTTACATGCATGATCAGACTATTACATTCCATTTGAGACTAGTATATTAGTGAAAATCAATAATATTATAGCAGTACTGTTGGTACAATTTCATTCCTAGCTAACAGTATCTCCAACGTACATTCTTATAGACATTGTACTCCAAACTGAAAGCTCTACCCAAACTGTGCTATTTGCACACTACCCTTTGCTATTGTACACTTGTAATTGTTATCAAAATTCATCAATTAAGTATTGCCTATAGCAACTCATTCATAGTTGATAGTAATCCTGCTTGAAGCTAAAATGCAGATATATTATTTTCAACACAGAAATATCCCCCATATTTAGCTGTAGTACGTAAAAGTACTGCTGATACCATTTCAATCCTCACTACCATATACCTTTACCATAATATAGACGCTGCTCTCAAAACAAATACTAGATACAAGTTTTATTTGTGAGAGTTAGCTTTTACATAGAAACAAGGTATATATGTGTGGTATGTTAGGGCTGTAGTGCATACATACAGGCACTTTGGCTTGGTTGTTAACCGGGGTTTCACCGGTACCCCCATAAACAAGCAAGCCAAAGTCTCTGTACATCCGCTACAGCCCTATATATGAGATATCTTCACTATAATTATACTCTCATGCACATTTCTATCTTGGATCTAGCTCCCAACTAAATACAGGATACAGGATACATCAATGTTCATGGATGGTTTCTTACAGATCAGAACAGAGTAAGTGTCAATGACATCTCCTCGTGCAACGTGTGGATTGCATGAATGAGTGCCTCATGCATATCAATCAAGTATTTCCAAGTAGTGTTTGATTGCTGTAATATTCCTGTATATAAACAATAATTATAGTATTATAATTTACTTTCTTGAAAAGGAAACTCTGTCCATTTTAAACAGTTGAGTTGGTGAGTCCTCCTCCTGTACAAATGACCAATAACAGTATTCAGAAATACTAACAACTGCATCTTAGACAACTTGAAGACATTCAATGAACATGGTAATAAGGCAGGCTAATAGAGGCAAGGTTAATTGTATTTGCTCCTTAAGCTTGTAATTTGTTTATTTTCATGCGATAGTATAATGCATATAATAATATAGTTAGTCATACACAATGTTCGGCCTTCCACTTGCAAGGGGCAAGCTGAAGTGAGCCCCAATTTAGTATGGAAGCAGAGACAGTTGTCCTACTTGTATGGGACTCGAATTAGCTTGTCTCAAGTGCATCAGAAGTGATGACTGAGAATTACAAGTCATAATTGGTTTGGCAGTTTTAGCATACTAGACGTGTTCAACGGTAATGGCTATGAACATTGTAGATTGATATGAACTGCCAGTACAGGCATGATACAAAGTGAATACGCTGGGTGATGATCTTGAAGCTTGAAGCTAATATTCAGATATTTTATTTTTTACACAGAAGTATACCCCATAATCAGCTGTTACAGTAGTACCTGAAAGTACTGCTGATAACACTTCAATCCTCACTACCATATACCTTTACTATAATTATTATAGACGCTGCTCTTAAAACAAATATTAGAACAGGTTATCTATGTGAGAATTAGTTCCAGCAATTCTATCATAATATTATACATAGAAACATACCACATATATTATGTGGTATGCTAGGGTGGTAGCAGATATAATACTGACACTTTGGCTTGGTTGTTAACTGGGGTTTCACCCTCATAAACAAGCAAGCCAAAGTCCCTGTACATCCACTACAGCCCTATATGAGATATCTTCGCTATTGCTTACACATGCACACTTTCTTGGATCTCCTAACCAAATACAGGATTCAGGATACATCAATATTTATGGATGGTTTCTTATACAGATCTTCCTTTGAAGCAATGTAATATATCAAAATGCATCACTGGGATCTACTATCGATGAAAATACATCATTGTTTGGATATGTATGCATCAAAATATATCTTACCTCTGTAGTGTGCACATACACCAACACAATATATAATATAATTGATTGATATTACGATGCGACTATTCAACTAACAATGAACAACTGAGAGCCCCCTGTTTGTGTAACTGTGAATTTGTAATGGGATTTTAAACTTCAATAACATGCAGATTGTATCTGTATATTCCATAAATATTAGGTTTGGATAAGATCATCGGGATCATGTGGCTGAATTGTCCTGTGCCATCTCTGACCTCTTCACCAGAAAATTAGAAGAGGATAAGTGACATCTTCTGCGAGAAGATTTGGAGTCCTCCCCCTGTACAAATGGCCAATAACAGTATTCAGAAATACTAATGACTGCATCTTAGACAACTCAAAGACCTTCAATGAACATGGTAATAAGGCAGGCTAATGGAGACAAGGTTAATTGTATATGATTCTTGTAATTTACTTATATTTTTGTGATAGTATAAAGTATGTATTTATATATAGTCAGTCGTTCACAGTGTTCAGCAAGCAGAAGTGAGCCCCAATTTAGTATAGAAACAGAGACAGTCGTCCTACTTGTGTCAGCCTGTCTTAAGTGCGTCAGAAGGGATGATTGAGAACTACAAGTTATAATTGTTTTGGCAGTTTAGTATACCAGACGTGTTCAAGGTAATGGCTATGAGCATTGTAGATTGTTATGAACTGCCAGTAGTAGCACAAAAGGCATGATACAAAGTGAATACGCTGGGTGATGATTTTAATACAAAGATGGTATAAAAATTAAAGGATGAAATGCTACAGACAGAATCCTTACAAATACATGCACTGTCTATCACAACACATGCACATACATACACAATGTCAATGCACATACACAGGGCATATTCATGGATGCCAACACTAATTACACGCACATAACAAGAGGCCACATGCTCAAGTTATAGATTGTTGACCGTCCCATTATAACAGGAGGCCACAGAAGTGAACCTGTTGACCACCACATTCATGAGAGGCCTATCTTTGATCACAACACATGCTATATATATAAGAGGTTAAGCAGCTTGTGAGCTTAATAATGATCACATTCAGGCAGCTGTACCATGAGCTTGAGAATGGATGTACAGTGCTGTTGAGTGACTTAAAACAGCCTTGAATGTGTACTAACACCAATGAATAGTTAATATAAAATGAACAATGGATGGATGGTTTTTGGCCAAACTCACAAAGGCTTAAAGGTTATGGCGCTACATTGAATGTGTATGTGTGTGTATGTGTGAATATTTTCATGAAACATTCATGTGTATGTATGTGTATATATACTAGCATAATAGTACATACTCCAAAATTGTTTCACTACAAGGTTTGACCTAATTGATTTATCATGCAGTCATGTAAGAATTCTGTATTTAATTAGTGTGTATGTTGTCAGGCATGAGTATGTGCATATGCTATGTAAACTTGCGTGATTCAGCACAACAATATTAGCATGCAACAACAAAAATGGTCGAATCAAATAACAGAATGTTATGCATGGTTAGACAAGGTGTCTTACTAATAGTGTTAACAAGCAATTGTACAAACACACAAAGTGTGATTAGGTTTTAGAGCAGGATGTTTACTGCTTCAGTTAGAAACCTACTGAACATACATGACATTTGTCTGTCATCAACTAGTAATGTACCTAGTACCCTTTTCCTCTACTCACTGTTTGTCACAAATGAGCAATTGATGGAGAACCAAAATGGGTTATAGCAGATACATGCCATTGTCTTGTATCCTCCCCAAAGAGCACACACAACACTCAAATTTATAACTATAAATGCAAATTTCACTTGTATGCGAACATTTGTTCATGTGTACGTACAATGTACACTGTGCTTGTGTGTGTGTGTGTGTGTGTGTGTGTGTGTGTGTGTGTGTGTGTGTTGTGTGTGTGTGTGTGTGTGTGTGTGTGCATGTGTGCGTGCGTGTGTCTGTTAAAGGACATTATTTTCATTCTTACTTATTTTCCTTATTAAAGTGCCCTATTTGTACTTTGTGTGCACAAACAAGTAATTTACCTGAACCAGAATTAAGGGCTGAATTCACAGAGAAACTCGACGATTACGTATAGCTACTACTTCTTGAAGCCATCTGTGTGACGCAATAAAGGCATACTATTTTGCAATCATTAGCGCTTAACCTGTAAATGGAGTGCGCCTTACTCCTTCATATGATTTCACCCCTTCTTTGGAATGAACACCTTCGGAGTTTGGAGTGAACGTTACTCCACAATTTTAACAGTGTGTATGAATGTGTATGTATATTATGTATGTATGCATATATGCATGTATGCATTTGCACACTGGTGTCTGTACGTGAATGTGATTATACATGTTATAGATAGTGCATAATGGCTTCACTTATAGGTTTCATTTAATTAAGTTATCATGCAGTCATATAAGGAGCTAATATTAAATTAGTGTGTACATTTATGCTATGCAACACAAGATGACAATCACAACAATATTGGCATGCACCTGCTAAATGTCAAATCAAGCTTAAGGCAAGTATAAATGTAAATTTCAAGTGTATACATTTACATTTGCATTCGTTTTTGTTTTTGTACATGTTTGTGCGTGCGCATGTGTTAGCACAATACTAACTAAAATTACAGGTTTCAAGGCTGACATACATAAAATGCAAACATACAACACAGGCAGATTTAAGTCTAGAACGGTGATTGGATAATTATGTACAGCAACCTTGAAAGGGATAGAGAGTGCGTATCAAAACTCAGTTCAACTAGAGGATGATGAACCACTTTGGTTCCTTCATGTAGTGACTAAATTCTCTCTCTCTCTCTAACCAACACATTGGAAGCCTTATGACATATTCTCTCTCTTGAGGAACATTGATAGTAGGGCCCACATTCAGAATCCTTGCTTGACACAGTATCCAATTTAGCCAAACACTCACACAAGGGAAAACTGACAATAACCAACACATTAGAAGCCTTATGACATATCATGCGTGTGACCTTTCAAAGTTGCCTACTCTGGCTGAAAACAACCTCTACTACTAGACTGTATTGTATACACAGGGAATCTGACTTGTGTTTCATATGTGTACCTTGTCAATGAATGTCATTAAAAGTGGGTGTGTCCTCAAAGTGACCATTAAAATAGTTTGTTCTGCTGTAGCTACCATAAACAAGCACCAAGAAACTGAGTGTGTTGGATAAAGCTACAGTTATGGCTACAAACATTAAGGTCTTTCTACAAGTAGTTCTTTTGTGCTATGTGGTGACTACCAGTATCGGGGGTAGCATTGACTTACAAAAGGGACTTGCCTCACTTCAGAAGGAAGTGGAGAATCTCAAACAGCAGTCTCAAGAAGAAATAAATTCTTTGGTGACTGAGCTGAATGAGCTGAGGCAGCAGTCGCAACAGGAAATCAAGTTACTTCACCAGAGATTAGAGCAACTTGAAGCCAAAGGTTAGTTGCACTGGGGTTCATTGCAAACGGCTTGTACAATGTCATTTCCTGGCTGTGACCAGAAAAAGTACAGTGTCATTCTAGCTGGTGCCTTACCGACAATCCCATTCGATTATAGTATCTCTGTATAAGTGATAAATGTCTGGGATAAAATATGTGTGTACAAGCAAAAGGACCCTTAGCCATGCATTGTTGACACAGTAGTCATTTTGAATTAAACATAGTTATGTGGTTTTGATCTTGTTGGTCCTCGGTATAGGGGTCCAATGACCAATAATGGAAGTGAGACTGTTATCAGTAAGAAAGTTTTGCGGAGTGACCTTGCGTAGCCAGCCCCTTTTCCTGATGGATTCCTCATTGGTATCCACTGTCAGTGGATAGTGAATCGATGGTTAATTGATTAATCACTATTTGTAATTAAGTGGGCATAACTTAATCACACTTATTAGACTGAGTGTATAGTCATCCAATAGATGTGATGTGGAGACTTTAGAGTCCTTTTCACATTTCAGGTACTGTTGAAGTACAAAATTGAAGCCATGGAATGAAGGTTATGACATGGTTCTGCTTCACTAACTTAATTTCTTCCTGGAATTAATCAATTTGCTTGCACTATTAAAGATGATCAGATATACGAAATGAAAATCAATTGATTTATTGATTAATCATCACAGCACTACTATAAACCAAAAGTATGCTGCTGTTACAATAGTGGTGTGTGCGTGCATACATGTGCATGTGCATAATGTGTATGTGTGTGTACATGCATGTGTACATACAGTGTGGATACATGCATATCCATTACAAGTAGGAGGCAAAAGGCACCCTTTCTTCCTAGGATGTCATGTTGGTGAACATCATCAGGGCTATATAGAGTAGTTCAAAATAATTATTATGCACTCCACAAAATCAATGTACACAGCAGTGTTATGTTTATTGTGTGTGTGGACAGATATATTATAGTTGATATATAAGACACACATTTAAGTATTATTATTAAGATGTCTATCAACAAGTTAGTTTAAATGTACACAAAAATATGCCATAATTGTTGCTATGGTGTGTATGAAGGGAGTACACATAAGAGATGGTTACATGTATTATAATTATAACAATTTGCTACCTTTTGCCATTTCATTATCACTTTATGCAATTATAGCACAATATATATAATTGTACATACTGCATGAATGTAACAAAATAATTTTTCTATATTATACGAATTGCTCAAATACTCCTTGAACTTCCTGAAACTATAAATAGAATAAAGTGGCACTTTAAATAGTCTATGCCTAACAGTTCCCCACGTGAAATAAGAATACCTGATACCCAATACCTGATACCCAATACCTGATGCCTGATACCTGATACCCAATACCTGATACCCAATACCTGATGCCTGATACCTAGAACTACTAAATCTGTATTATCAGAAATATTTTAGGCACCACTAACTCATTTCCCTCATTTTTCAATAATTTCCTCATAATTAGTTCTCACTAAAAAACTATATAAAATAAAATAATCTATATTTGTCTTTAACAGAATTGGACAAACCTCCGCAAAGAATGCGACGTGGAGCAGACAGTGTTTCTCCAACACCTGAAACTTGCATTTGTCCACCTGGGCAACCTGGTAAAACTGGTCCAGCTGGACCAAAAGGTGAAAAGGGACAGCGTGGAAATCGAGGCAAAATAGGAGCAATGGGGTTGAATGGAACAGATGGTGAGAAGGGTGAACAGGGAGATACAGGACTTCAAGGAATGGCTGGACAGAAAGGTGAACCAGGACTAAAGGGATTGCAAGGAATGCCAGGACTCAATGGAACCAAAGGAGAAAAAGGTCAACAAGGAGATCAAGGAGTTAATGGAACAAAAGGTGAACGTGGAGATAAAGGACAACCAGGAAATGATGGACAGAAAGGTGAACCAGGACAAAAGGGATTGCAAGGACTACCAGGACTCAATGGAACCAAAGGAGAAAAAGGTCAACAAGGAGATCAAGGAGTTAATGGAACAAAAGGTGAACGTGGAGATAAAGGACAACCAGGAAATGGTGGGCAGAAAGGTGAACCAGGACTTAAAGGAGAACCGGGGCTCAATGGAACCAAGGGAGAAAAGGGTGAACAAGGAGATCAAGGAGTTAATGGGACAAAAGGTAAATGTGGAAAAAAAGGACAACCAGGGAATGATGGACAGAAAGGCGAACCAGGACTGACAGGACAACCGGGGCTCAATGGAACCAAGGGAGAAAAGGGTGAACAAGGGGATCAAGGTGTTAATGGAACAAGAGGTGAACGTGGGGAAAAAGGACAACCAGGAAATAATGGACAAAAAGGTGAACCAGGACTAAAGGGATTGCAAGGAGAAATAGGACATCAAGGACCACAAGGACTACCAGGACCAAAAGGAGACATAGCACCATCAGGACCAGCAGGACCAAAAGGAGACATAGGACCACAAGGACCACAAGGACCAAAAGGGGAAATAGGACATCAAGGACCACAAGGACTAAAAGGGGAAATAGGACATCAAGGACTACAAGGACCACAAGGAACGAAAGGAGACATAGGACCCCAAGGACCCCCTGGATCTGAATGACCACAATGACCACTTGAATTAGTAGATAATCTGTAGCTACAAATCACCATTCAATGTGGTCGATCAAAAACCAAATTAAACATGAATCTCTTATCAAGTTCAATCAATTAAACCCTTTCTACTTTTTGAATTACTAAAAGTCTGATATTGCATGCAAAGAGTAATATACTGTGCCAGCCAAAAGAAACGGAACGATTGTCACCTGGTGCAAAAATGGTGTCTTTCTGGAAGGATAAAATTTGCTTAAAATTGCTACTTTGAACGCTTGTCTTTATTTCGTCTATGGTTAGTTGAATATAGTACTGGTCAGACAAACATAGAGATAAGATTTCCGCATTTGAAGTGCTATACCTATCGATGTATTATTTGTTACAAGTGTTACACGTGTTCCCATCTTCAGAATATCCACAGTGGATACACTTACCAAAACACTTTCACATATACCTCTACATATGTCCTTTAAAATCTGCTAGTAGCAAAGCGAAACGTCGAGAATTGAAGAAACCCGAGCTTGTAATCTAACCTCCTTTGACAAATCAATTTTCGGACGAATTTATATTGCCAGTAGAAATTTATATGGGCTGAATGGCGCAAGTGGGCCTATATAAATTCCTACTGGCAATATAAATTCGTTCGATTCGTTCGATTGTCAAAGAGGGTTAGATTATAAGCTCGGGTTTCTTCAATTCTCGACGTTTCGCGTTCCTACTAGCAGATTTTAGAGGACATATGTAGAGATACACGGGAAAGTATTTTGGTGGATTTTCCTTTATCTTCCACTCGACTAGAAGACTTTGTCCGAAAATTGATTGGATCGTCCGAAAATTGATTGTTTCGGACAAGTCGTTTAACTGTTCGTATCGCAAAGATGCGCGAAGGTATAAACTTCATAGTACGTACCATGTGCTATCTTACGGAGACCTAAATAGTGCTTTTTGTTTGAAGTCGATAGCTTCAGTACTTTCCGAGATCCGAGTGTCCGAAAATTGATTTGTCTGATTATTGATTGTTTACTCTACATGCCTGGGTAGCATTAGACTATTGCGCAATATTAAATTTGTCAAAATGGCCGAGTCAATGGATGGAGTTTGCGTTCCTAATAATAAAAGGTTAAAAGACTACAAACAGCCGTCGAAAGAACCAGAAGAAGTGAAGACTACCAGAAAGCTTTTAGAAGGAATCAATTTACGGCGAAGCCAAAGAGAAAAAGAGGTATATTATTATTATTATTATTATTATTATTAGATATTACAGTGCTTTGATAGGGTTTCCCCAAAACAGCACTACACATATATAAGTAAATGTACATACACAGATAACCACTCACTGACAGATGAAAATAAAATTAATTAACGAGGACAAACTCCAAGGGAGTGACATAAGAAAGTAGCAGGTACATCGAAATCTACAGTTAAAGGATGGCTAAACTAACAAATCTTCCCGCAATCTCCACATAGCAATCACTCGCTTGACCACTTCATTATCTTTGATTGAATTCATCACTTTTATTGCAAAGTTCTCATCTGCGACATCCTTTAGGGTAGTTCTCAAAGCCTTTCTCTCGACATCCAATGCCTCACACTCACTGAGGAAGTGGCTAACGTCTCCTACTGCCTTGTGGCACAACGAACACAACCTTTCCCCTCTCTCCTTCTTTTGCCATCTTCCTGTCTCCACCTCTAACTTGGGGCAACCACTTCTAAGTTCTGCCATCAATCGCCTTTGGTTTTTATTTAAAATATTAACAACTCCTCCATCCTGCCATTCCTTATTACCTAAATCACCACACATCCCAGCCCAATACTGTAATTTAGATGACCTATTGCACCCTTCTACCCATTCCAATCTAAGCTTTCTCCATATACTATCATTTACCATCTCTTCAATCTGCCTATCTGATAACCCCCTAAAGAATTCCCTACATCCTCTTCCCAATTCCTCCCACCCCAACATCTGGGTCACTTTTCTAATTCCGTCCTCCCAGTCATTCCTACCTCTTGCCCATACCAAAATCTTGGAGAGTAATCTATTTTCCCTTAATCTATGCACTTTCACCCAATATCTAATTGCCCGTCTTCTAGCCTCCCATCTCAAGGGGGTCAGGCCTGCCTCCAACTCAAGCCCAAGTAAAGGGAAAAGGGAATGAACTCCTAAAAAACTTCTTATTGCAGCCCTCTGCACTCTCTCCAATTTTGCATCGTTGCCACTCAAAACTCCCCATATTTCACAACCATATAATAGCGTGCTTCTCACCATTGAGACGTACAACTTTGAAAAGGTTGCCCATCCTACATTTCCCAGACTCCTTACCAGCCTCGTGACCCCATATAAAGCTTTTCTACCGTTATCCATTAAAGCCTCTCTCATCTTCTCGCCATTCAAAAACTCATTCAATACGATCCCCAAATATTTATACTCTGATACCATACTCAAAATTTCCTCCCCAATTCTAAATTCCATACTAGATCTTCTTACGCATTTCTTCCGAAAATGGACTACACTACATTTCTCCGCATTAATCCTCAATTTCCATTGGTTGCACCACCTATGAACAATCTCCAAAGCTCTGTTCAAATCTGAAGTTTTTTTCAGCTGTTATCACTAAATCATCTGCAAACATCAAACCCGGAATTATTAAATTATCCACCCTTACTCCAATCTCTTCCCGTCTTAAAACTTCCATCAAATCATTAACATACAAGCTAAATAGTGGTGAAAGGACACATCCTTGACGTAAACCTGTTGTTACTGAAAAATCATTACCCACCTCTCCCCCAATTTTAACTTTGCACTTCACATCCGAATACACTGCTTTAATACATTGCAAAATTTTACCCTGAATACCCAGTGATTCCAGCTTTCCCCAAAGAAGGTCCCTATCAACAGAATCATATGCTTTCTTTAAATCAATAAAAGCGCTAAACATACTTCCATTCGATTCCACACATTTATTGCCCATCAAGACCATCATCATTATATTATCAATACATCCCCTTCCTTTCCGAAAACCATTCTGCTCCTCACATAACAAATTTTCCCCTTCTACATATGCTTCTACTCTGTTTTTCATCACTGTACAAAACACTTTATATACAGCTGACAAGAGACTAATACCACGATGTAGATTTGGGTCTGGGGGTCCCCGGGTCCTTTTCTTAGGTATCGGGAGAATAATACCCCTTTGCCATGCCTCAGGCATCTGACCACTTTTGAAGACCACTTTATTAAGCGGTGACCCAATAGAGGGTGCCCTCAGTGGGGTAGATATGGCAGGAATAATGAAAAAGCAAGGGGGAAGCCTGAGAGGGTTGCAGCCCCTACAGAAGTATGTGAGTGCGTCAATCCCCCGGTTGGTAGTGTATCCCAGGAATGTGAAAAGCCACAGCAAATTCCAACCAGAAGTGTGAAGTATAAAAGCAATGAGAAAAAAACGCCAAAAGTAGTGAATAGCACAAAGGCAAGGTCCAGTACGCCAGTATGTCAGGCACCATCAATTCCACATTTGGGAGAGGTTATTAAGCGGTGACCCAATAGAGGGTGCCCTCAGTGGGGTAGATATGGCAGGAATGATGAAAAAGCAAGGGGGAAGCCATTTACTACAGAGCTTAAAAACAAAGTCCCCCACTACTCCATTCCTGAGCCATCCCACCATAATACCATCCTCACCAGGTGCAGCCTTTTCTCTTACTCTCTTCAAAGCTTCCTCCACTTCCTCCTTCTCCAAAGGTCTATTCATATCTTCCGCAGTTCTATCGTTTATCAGTGGTACTTGTTTAGGCATAGCTTCCTCTGTAACATCTTGTTCCTCAGCTGGTTTATTGAGCAACTCCTCAAAGTAGCTAGTCCAAACTGCTTTGACTTCTTCCTTCCCTTCTATCACAACCCCTTTATCGTTTAAAACTCTCCTCCAATCATCAAACCTATTCCTCTCTTTACCCATCAGTTTTTTAATCTGGTGCCACCATCCCTGCTGATTACCATTGAGATTTTTATCTAAGCTATCACATACTACCCTCTCAAAATTACTTTTAGCTCTCCTAACCTCTTCTCTAAATCTATTTCTCTTATCAACGTACACCCTCCTCTCTACTTTTCCTCTCAGCCACTTCTTTTCTGTTGCATGAAATTCTTTCCTCATCCTCCATAACTTCCTTCCAAACCATGCCTTACTCTTTCTAAGCCTTTGTCTCCTCTTCTTACCCCCTTTCACCACTGTTTTTTCCAATCCACTGAAGATAGCCCCACAAAACTCTTTATATACATCATCAAGGGTACCATTACCTTCCAACATTTCATTCAAAATTCTACATTTTTCCTCCATATAGTTAACATAAATCTCCTCCTTGCCCTCTGGATACCCCCATCTAACTTCTTCATATTCCCCATTCTCTATAGCCTCTGAATCACACTTATCCTCACTACAAGCACCCTTAAATGGAAACTCCACTGCCCACTTTACCAACGAGTGGTCTGGTTCTCTTATCAGCACATCAGCACCACAAATGTCTGCAAATTTACTCATTGTCACCACCTCAAAATCAAGGATCATTTCTTTATCATCAATACGAGTTAGACAATAGTCCACCACTGATTTACCCTTCGAAGATACACATGTAAAATCATTACATCCTACCTTACCCCTCCCATTCATCATACATAAATCATGGTCCCCCATTAAATTCAGTAGTATCTCCCCACTTAAATTCTTTTTCCTGTCAATTACTTCTCTCTCACCCACCACTGAGATCCCGTATTCTTTTACTGCATACTCTTGCACTTCTCCACATCTTGCATTGAAATCCCCACATAAAATCAATCTGCCCAAATCTCCATAATATCTGATCCCCTATCTTTTCAAAAACCTCTTCCACATTTCCTGTCTACTAGACTGCTCTGGTGGAACATAGCAAATGCCCAACACCAAACCTTCCCACTCATTATCCGCTTTGCTTCTTATGTCTACCCACAATATGTCCTCCACTGAATCGTCCAATACACCTATCTCTAGTAAATCAACCAACTCTTCTTTAATAAAAAATCCTACACCCCCCGATCCTCTCACTGCTCTATGGCCCACTGATGCCCTATTTCTTCCCCACCAAACATACCCAGTCAACTCTGCTACGTCCTTTCCCTTAAGCCAAGACTCCGTTATTATAATAATATCTGCCTGATAATACTCTGCTACTTTGCATCTACAATCATCTCCTAGTACACCTCTACTATTATAATCCTCCCCATTCCTACAATTAGACCACCCACATACGTTCCAACACACGAAATGTAATTTACATCTATTTTCATCCCTAAACCCATCTCTACCCTTCCCTGGCCCATTAATAACTCCCTCGGTACCCTCCACCCTCATACATTCCCTTTTGTTTCCCCCCTCTTCCATAACTTTATCTTTGGTAGAATCCTTACCCCTCCTAAAAAAGGAGAGCTCTCCAGTTTCCAGTATTTATCACACTTATCCTTAATCTCCTCCAACCCAGTCAAAATGACCTCATCTGCCTCTATCCAAAACCACCACTTAACTCTACCCTTATCCTCCACTTCTATCTTCCTAACCAAAACCTCTCCTTTGCCCTCTAACACTCCCTCTATCTTACCCTTAATGCTCTCTTCTGTCTCAGAAAATCTCGTTCCCCACAACTTACGCTTCCCAACATACCTCCTTGGCCCCTTGTGATAGGGTGCTCCAACCTTCTCCACCTCTCCCAAATGTGGAATTGATGGTGCCTGACATACTGGCGTACTGGACCTTGCCTTTGTGCTATTCACTACTTTTGGCGGTTTTTTCTCATTGCTTTTATACTTCACACTTCTGGTTGGAATTTGCTGTGGCTTTTCACATTCCTGGGATACACTACCAACCGGGGGATTGACGCACTCACATACTTCTGTAGGGGCTGCAGGTTCGGGGCACTCTATCGAGGGGTTCAGCCTGGGGTCCTGGGGGTTTGACATTTCAATGCCGGTGGCCCTCTCATGATTCTCCAGCTTACAGAGCCTCTCCTCTAATGCATTGTTTCTCAAGATTTGATCTTCTAAACAGCTTTCCAATTCAACGAGCCTTCTTTCCAACTTTTTGACTCGCTCTTCCAGCTCTGCATCATATCTCTTTGGCCGCAACTCTCTGGGTGTAGTAGACCCTTGAGTTGGACCCTCATGCTTTGTATTCTTTTGCTTCTTCAAAGTGCTCTCTTTTGCTACACTTTCAATGCTGGAATCTATCGGGCTCTCATCTGCACTCAGATCTGAAACACATGATAACTTCGCTTCAAGTGACCTCTCTATCTCATTAGAATTGTTTGCCTTTTGTTGGATCTGTGAGCCCTTTGGTTGACAGGATTCAGCTAATGCTTTCACAGAGGCTCTACTGGATACTATTCTCTCTCTAGCTGGAATTTCTCCACGACCCTTGTTTTTGGGCCTCTTACTCACATTACTCTGACCACTATTAGGCAATTTCATAGATTTCGTAGATTTCACCAGCAACCCTCTTAGGCTTCCCCCTTGCTTTTTCATCATTCCTGCCATATCTACCCCACTGAGGGCACCCTCTATTGGGTCATCGCTTAATAACTTAATTGAGTGCTTCCATTTCTTAGATCTCCCTTTACCCCCTCTCTTTTCAAAATCAGATGGAGTTACTAAGGATCCTCCATATTCTATACACTTACTGGCTCCACATTCAAATAAATCAAGGTGAAAGATACCTTTTATGGATCCACATGCAACGTCAAGAGCATCAGTCCGCATTGGCGATTCCTCAACTCCATCGTTCTCATAATCAAAGGCTGTCACATTCGAACGATCAATTTCAACGCCACAGCTAAAAAGCTCAGAACTAGAATCACCCAGGATTTGGCTTTGACTCTGAGGATACAGCGACTCTGAATCAGTAGAGTGCTCAGTAAAAAGATCGACATCCATACCAGAACGATCGCCAGAATCACACGCGTCCGCCATTTTGCTAATCACTCATATGATATGTAATAATATCACAATCATTAAATTCTTATAGCTAATGCTATTATGTATCTTATTGATCGGCATTGAGTAGTGATAGTAGTGAGATCTCGATCATCTTAAGTACGGTTTGCCCCCCCTCCCATACACACACGCGCACACCAACACACATTTACATACACATTATTACGCATGTAGAGTAAAAAATCAAAATCCGGACGCATCAAAATTCGGCCACTGATATCTCTCTTCATTCTGAACGCTTTAAATTCATATTGCCATCGATAGAAAGAACACAACAAGCACTATCATTTCCAGTAGTTAGGGTAATTTCCATTCGAGAGTTTTCGAGATATACACCTCTAAACGCGATGGCCGAATTTTGCAAAATTCGGACATAATCACCAAACTCGGACAAAGCTTCACAGCATTCTAATGGAATATGGTATCATTATGAAACATGAAATACTTGTACAACAGTTTGTTACCGATACATGTGCGAAGTTTCAATGTTATAGCTTCATCCTTCAGAAAATGCTGCTTCTCTTTTCAGGAGGTGGCGTAACATCAAAATTCGGCCACCCTCAAAAACGCTCTGTCGAACAAGGGAGCTGGAACCAGTGGTGCAAACGTACCGACTTGATAACTGCAGAACACACAAGGTACTTACATGATCATCAATAGAGGGTAGGCCTTGCTTCAGGCCACAAATCTTGCAAATGATCACGAACGCCATTTTATAATTGGTTTCGCTAGCTCTTCGTCGAGTGCGTGCTTTCAAAATTCGACTCGCACAGTGTTCGAGGAAGTTTCCAGGCCGTTTTGAGGCAAGCTCCAATACTTTTGTTTGCTACCAGCCTACCAGCCAAGGTGAGCGCGAATACACATCCATCGCTACATTATTGATTGTTTTATGGTACTGTTGTTATGCATACCCATCAACGCTTATGAAAACATAGGGTGGTAATACAAACATTGTAAGTCACCACAGGAATGACTTCATGCATGTATAATAATTATACCACTTGCTATTGTAGATTATGTTACATCATGCTGGTTTCAAGAAGAGGGTAATATCCTCTCAGCACGTAGTCCATCAAAGTGTGAACCCAATTACACTGAGAGAGGAGCACTACAAGATGTGGAAACAGGACAGCATGGCCAAGGCCATGGAGGATATCAGGAGTGGCTGCTCCATCAGGTCTGCATCCATAATGTATGGAATCCCAAAATCAACACTAGCAGATCATGTTAATGGCAAATCAACCAGCAGATCGGGAGGTGCTTACCTAACTGCAGAAGAAGAGCATGAATTAGTTGATTTCCTACTTGAAGCAGCATCAGTAGGCTTTCCAAGGACTAGGAAGGACATACTGGCCATAGTCCAGAACATTGTAAGCAGCAGAAAGACAGGTATTATGGTGACAATGGGGTGGATGGATCGTTTCATCCAACGCCATCCAGAAGTAGCATTGCGAACTGCAATACCATTGTCACATAGCAGAGCAAAAGCAACAGATCCCGAGGCATTAATGAAGTATTTCAAAGTTTTGGAGACCTGCTTCATTGAAAATGAGATTGTTGACCCAGATCAGGTGTTCAATTGCGATGAAACAGGATTGCCAATGAATCCATTATCAGAGAAAGTGGTGGCTGCCAAGGGAGCCAAGCATGTTTCATGCATCACAGGAGGTAATAAATCTCAAACCACCGTTCTCGCCTGTAGCTGTGCAACCGGGACAGTTCTGCCACCTTTTGTTGTTCTTGACCGTCAATCCCTCCACCCATCTTACGCCTGTGGAGAAGTGCCTGGCACCCACTATGGGATGTCGTCGAATGGATGGATGAACCAAGAGCTCTTCCAAGGATGGTTTACCCATGTATTTTTGGAATGCATCCCTCCCAAACGCCCTGTCATCCTATTGATGGATGGACATTCATCGCACTACTGTCCAGAAACTATTCGAATGGCAGCAGAGCACCAGGTAGTTTTGTTTGCACTACCTCCAAACACCACCCACATTACACAACCTTTGGATCGTGCATGTTTTGCACCTCTAAAGGTCGAATGGCGTGAGGAGTGCCATCGATTTCAAACCCTGAACCCTGGTAAAGTGATCAATCGATTGGAATTCAGCGGCATTTTCTCTAGAGCCTGGTATAAGGCCATGAAAATGGAGAATATTATTGCCGGCTTTAGGGTAACAGGTATTTACCCCCTCAATGCAGATGTCCTTCTGAAAGATTTGCCAATTAAGTCAGGAGTGAAGCAAAAAGTAGAAGTCCCTACTCTTGCATACATACCATTTCTTAGCCCTTTCCCAAGTCATCATCGATATCATTCGTCTTCTCCGGGAACACCTGATGTATCCATTGGCAAGTATAGTCAGTCAAATGGTACTGTTACATCTGATTCAGCTGATACACCACCAATGACTGTTGAAGAACCTGACGGCAGCTTGACCCCCAAGTCTCCAAGCATCTGCATGCTAGCCTACAGGCAAAAAAGTGCAATAAGCAAATTTCTCGATCACTCACAGCTGCATAGTACCAGTGAAGCCAAGAAACCAGCCAATCCAGGCAAAGTTTTGACTAGTATTCAGAACCTACAGATTTTGGAGGAAAAGGAGAAGCTTAAGGCACAGAAAGAGGAGAAGCGACTTCAACGGCAGCAAGCAAGGCTGAAGAAGAGAATTCAAAAGGATTATAAGCTTCCAATCAAGGCAGTGACAGCTGCAGGTAAGACATACATATATACATAAGATTACATGACATGTATACTGCATGAATTTCACCACAAGTGCTCGTTCAGCCTATTTTAATTGTAATAGTTTTCCAACATGCAGCAACTGTGACTAGTCTTGTTGAACAATCTGGTAAAGCAACAGGTGGGACGCCTATGCAGATCCTGGAAGACGCACTGGACCAGAAGATGCAAAGATCAAGCAAAGACTTATCAGGTATTGTTTTAATTAGTAACAATATATTTAGAGATGTAATCTGCCAATATACTGCATGCGCACATTACAGAACATTCAGTTGCAGTGGCTATGTAGAATGTATGTGTCATATATACCTTTTAATTTCTTTGTAGATGCATCCACCATGGCAAGTCAAAAGTTGCAAAAGCCCGGCTTGAGAACAAATCCAAAACAGCAGAAGATCCTCACCGATGAGACTGAGAGCCAGAAAAAGCTTTCAGATCGACCAGAGGTAGCCAAGCAAAAGAAAAACATCCAAGGTACTCTAGAAGCATGATTATATATATATATATATATATATATATATATATATATATAGGTATTGTTTTAATTGGTAACAATTTTCATGTTTAGTATTTCTGTGTGTTTATTGTGTTAACTTGTACTCTGTGTAGTTTGTTCTTCCTGTTCTGTACTATTATTTGTTATATTTTGATAATTATGAATATAATATATATATATTGAGTAAAAACGTATTCGACCCAATTGACCCATTTTTCGGCATCATCCCTACATATGAAGTACTACTATACTTCATGATATATATGTTTTGTACAAATTGTTCCAATTAAAGTCTTACTAATAGGACTTTGTCAGGTTTAGTCAATGACATCTTAATTAGTTCTATATGATGGCAATGTTAAAGTCAAGACATTTTAAACTAGCATAACCCGAGAAGCTGACAACCAGTAATATAAAATTGAAATTATTCAATTTTTGTCTGGAATTTACCTTAGTAAGTTACCCTACCCAAACTGCATGCAGGTACTGAGTCAAATATGCCTGACAGAGCACAAAGTTTGACACTAATCACACCCACCACCTGTGTGAAGAAGGAAGCAAAGAGACGCACTGATAATTCCAAACCCAAAAAACGTGAGTACATCTGTATGATTGGAGTGATATATATTACGTATTGGATAATTATAACGTACATATTTTTCCCACTGTATTATATAGAACAAATGGATTGGTAGATTAGGGAACTAAACCTTAATGCTAGTGCCAAGCATCGACTACAGAATGGAGATGATCTTGATGACACGCTCATGAATGCAGCTCAGAGTCTTCTGCAGAAGCAATGCATGGATATTGGTGGATTTCAGAACACGCTTCTTGGGCAGAAATTGCAGTTTGGAGCAGTGGATCCCAAAAGGAAAGCTGTGCAGCTCATACATACAGGTTAGAAATGAGCGTATCATAAACAATCATTTTGTACTAGATTCTGCAACTGTTACATTTGAAACATGTAGAGAAGATCTTTACCAAGATCTCTACTCTAAAGCTAGCAGTTCTGGAAAAATAATCAGCTCGATTATAAAACCATTACTTATATATATACTACTGTATATGTTATTAGGTGAATCACACTGGATATGTGCATACAGGGAAGCAGGAAGCAACACTGCCATTGTTCTGGACAGTCTAGGATCGGAGATGGATACTTCCACACACACACTCCTACAACTAGCAACAATGTTCAAGCCAGCTGCACCTGCTGATTCTATCAACATTCAGCTGAAGTCAGTCCAGCAGCAGCAGGGTTTGCATGACTGTGGCCGGTTTGCCATAGCTTTTTCAGTAGAGGTGTGCAAAGGCAATGATGCATCAGGTATAGTCTTCAACCAGGGCAAAATGCGAAAACACCTGCAAGCCTGCCTGGAAAATGGTTTCATGTCACTCTTCCCGAAAGCCAAAAATAGAAAAGGTGCCAACTTTTCAGAAGAAAGAACTGTTGTGGAGGAACTCTACTGTATTTGCAGAATGCCAGAGATGTTTGATGAGCGGATGATTTCCTGTGACAAATGCAACAAGTGGTACCACTGTAAGTGTATTCGAATGCCTAGAGGAAGGAAACAGTTTAGGTGTCCAAAATGTAGATCTGGCTTTCTGTGAACACCTTCTGCTGCACCACTTGGCTTACTGGCATTTTCTAGACTAAGTGTCGTTACAAGAAAATGCATGGGACAGTTTCATCTTTTGGTTTTGCGTTTTTTTGTGTTTTTGCGTTAACGTTGTTTTTAACTCAACTCAAGTACAGGCTAGTGGAGACTTGCTATGGCTACATTTTATCCAGCAGGTGACTAAATTAAGCTTTTAATGGACCTGGCTGAACTGTGTCTCATAGGATAGCTAACTAACATCGAAAGTACGCACTCCACATATGTAGATTACATATAGTGAAACCAATCATAAAATGGTGTTCGCGATATCATTTGAAAGATTTGTGGCCTGATGCAAGGCCTACCCTCTATTGATGATCATGTAAGTACCTTGTGTGTTCTGCAGTTATCAAGTCAGTACGTTTGCACCACTGGTTCCAGCTCCCTTGTTCGACAGAGCGTTTTTGAGGGTGGCCGAATTTTGATGTTACGCCACCTCCTGAAAAGAGAAGCAGCATTTTCTGAAGGATGAAGCTATAACTTTGAAACTTCGCACATGTATCGGTAACAAACTATTGTACAAGTAGTTAATGTTTCATAATGATACCATATTCCATTAGAATGCTGTGAAGCTTTGTCCGAGTTTGGTGATTATGTCCGAATTTTGCAAAATTCGGCCATCGCGTTTAGAGGCGTATATCTCGAAAACTTTCGAATGGAAATTACCCTAACTACTGGAAATGATAGTGCTTGTTGTGTTCTTTCTATCGATGGCAATTTGAATTTAAAGCGTTCAGAATGAAGAGAGATATCAGTGGCCGAATTTTGATGCGTCCGGATTTTGATTTTTTACTCTATTACAATAATATAACCATGACGCGTATATATAGGGTACAGTGGGGTATATTCGGACACCTTACGATTACCGTAATCCTAGCACAAATATAAAGACGCTATAAATACCCAAACTCTCACATACCGAGCCACATATTCGATGATTCCAGAGATACCATTTAAAATCATTTCGCCTATTACCAACTGAAGAAAAGCTTGAAAAAACGTATTAACGCTCATCTTTAGTATACGGACATTGGCGGGTATAACCGGAAATTCGTTTCAAGCGCTATAAACCATAATGCAATCGTTGTAATCACGTTTATTAGTCAAAGATTATAATAGTGTAAAAGGTACAGAAATAGCTGGTAAATAAAAAAACACAACATAATAAAATAAAAGCAAGAACAAACAACAGAAACACAATAAATGATGCAGCTACAGTATGTAGTTTGAAGACTGACTCAAGACTAGTTATCAATACACTTGTGGCAATACCAGTCATCTTCTTTCAAGAGAAAATGTTCACTTTGAGTGATGTCGACACATTCTGTGTGATACCATGTATCACACAAATCGCAGCATATCCAGTTTCCCTCTTCATCATCTCCTCGATAGCATACAGGACACTCAATAACTTTTGCTACTTCCTGGTCTTTTTTGTATTTTTTCTTCACTTTGTACTCTCGGCGCTTCTTCTCTGCTTCCTTCACTCTTTGCTTTTCTTGTTTCTCTTCCCTGCGTTTTTTCTTTAAGTCTTCATCACATTTCTTTTTCTCTAGCTTTTCCTCCATCAGCTGAATCACTTCATCGCCCGAAATGTGTGGTGGCATGGTTGATGGTCCTCGGGTTTTCTTCTTAGTTCCGACAATGGACTTGGGGATAACAAGGGATTCCTTGAAGGCTTCAGAGATTTGACCTTGGCCTCCAAGATCCAAAGGGTCATCTTCGCTGTCATTATGCCCTAGATCCTCTTGTACATCATCATGGAGCGTCAGTGCTTTCAGTTTTGACCAAACGTTGTACAGCTCATCATGAGTTAAATCGTATCCTTCTTGATAACGTGTCTCAAACTTGCGTTTGGTCTCAGAACTTAGAGATGTCTCGATGGTATTCATAATAAGCTCGGTTGATTCCTTCTTCCCGCTGTTAGTACCTTGCTTGCAAGCTGAATCTTCTTGACAAACCTGATAGACTGCAGCTGGAGCTATCTTGCTTTCTCTGACTGCGTCAGGGTTGACAGGCCAGATTCCAGCAAAACGAAACGAATTCACAATAGTGGACATTTTGACTGTGCTCTCCCATGCATCTTTGAATATTGCAGCAAATTGGTACTTGGTCACACTTTGACCAACGTTGGCAAGGGTGAAAGATGAAACAGCTTTCTTCCAGTTAGTCTTCAAAGGGCCATAAAACCCCACATCGAGGGGTTGTGTTATATGAGATGAATGAGGAGGAAGGCAATACAGTAAAATCTGGTTATCACGGCACAGTTTTGCTGTACTAATATCAATATGGGAAGTATGGCCATCAATCAGCAAAACAAGGGGACGAATGGTAGCATGATGGATGAAATGCTTAGACAGCCACTGATAGAAAAGCTCTGCTGTCATCCATCCTTTGTCTGACTTTCCGAAAAAGGCATTTGGTACACAGTTGATCATTGGGTCAATCTTGAAACGCTTCCCGGGAAAGACATGCATTGGTGGCACCACACTTCCAGTTGCACTAATGGCACACAAAGTTGTTATCTGCTCTTTGCTGTTTCCAGTCACTTGATAGACATCTTTCGTTCCAACCAATGCAAGCACCCGTCCAGACTTGGGACAGAGTGAGAAACCACTCTCATCAGCGTTCCAGATTTGTTGAGGGTTCTTGACATCATGCTCTTTGAGAAAGTCATCAAAGTCTTTATACCATTTGTCAAGTCTTTGCTTGCTGCAGGCAGATGCACGTGAAACTTGTAATTGCTCTGGTGAGCGCATAGTAAGGTTGGGATGACGACGCAAAAATCCATACCACCAGTCTTTCCCAGGTCGATTATCCGAAAAAGGATTTGGTCTTCCATCTTTATCCAGTATCGCCTTCACCATCTCTGTTATTTGTTGCCGTGTTCGTCCATATCCTATTTTGACCATCTCCACTGCCCAATTGGCCAGCATGTTCTCTTCTGCTTCTGTCAAGACTGTGGCAGGACCACGCTTGTACCCCTTAACGTTGCCAGCGAAATGATCATATATGGTGCTTTTTGGTATTGCACACTGTCCAGCAGCATCCCTGAATGACAGTCCTTCCTCCTTGATTAGCTGCAAAGCTTTTTCCATTTTCTTCTGTGAATCGTTGTACATGGCCATTATCCTGCAAATATAAATCACAAATACGACAAATAACACACATGTAAGTCAGTTATTGGTCCTATCGAGACTATTGATAACCATATTGACATGTACAACGAGTCTCAAATGTTTTAATGTGTCGTATGTTTTCGTCCGACATAGGCCGAATTATACGAGTCACTTAATCGACTATAACCATCTGAAAACAACATCTAAGTAAGCAAAAATTTCTGAAAGAGTTTAGAGCTACCAAGGTTACAAATAAACACCGGTCTCAGCAAAATCCGTTAGCTATAGTGAGAATGAGGGCATCCCATCTCTTAAAAATGTGGCAAAAATATATTTTTCGGGTGAATGAAAGATAGACAGTAAGTTAACGAAGAAATCGACAATACAACTACAAACCTTATCCTCAGAGGTAACGTTCACCATCAACAATCGACGGAGTTGGCGCGCCTGAAGTGCATATCCGGAGTTAGCCGAAGTCCGAATATTCCCGTACCCACCCTATAAATAATATGTCACCAAGCGTGTTGCACTTGCGTGGGCGTTATACATTTCCTTTTTCTTTTGTTTCTGTACCTTCAAGCCATATTTCGCCCGATTTTTATTTCAGTAGGAAGAACCCTTTAGTTTTACACCTATCCATGCTCTTTCGAATGTATTCATCGGTCGATGGTAACGAAATGTAGAATAAAGGTATAAGAAGCCCTCGTAAGTTTGTGTACACACTTTCACAAAGAAGCGGCAACTTACTACGTTATATACCTTTGTACTTGACCAAAAATAATGTAATCCACAATGTTAGCAACAAAAAATTACGTTCGTGAGGATTTAATCGGACGAAATCGTCGTTCGAATGCTTCAATCGTACCGTTGACTATGTGACACAAATTCTCGAGTGAACATAGCCGAACGTTTCCGTTTATCCTTGGATATCTCCGAGACATATCCGTGTACAATATTATATATTCGCAGAATACATATTTTTTGCCTAAAGCTTTCTACAGCCTGTGTTATTATTGGCGATTATGGCCTCAGCTACCCTTCTCGAATTTGGGAGTAAAATATATGGGTCGCCCGTCAATTGAAATGATGTCATTTCGACACTACACTATTATCACTTCTAGCAACCGAAAAAAAATCACGCGGTCAATGATGTCACCATTGTTTACTGTGCAACACGCTTGGTGCCCATAACAGTGGGAGTTTCCAGTCCCGGTTTTATAGGGTCTATGCACACACACACACACACACACACACACACACACACACACACACACACACACACACACACACACAAACACACACACACACACACACACACACACACACACACACACATACTGACACACAATCACTCACACACACATAAACACACATAAACACTCCCACATACGCACACACTCACACACACACACATACACACATGCACACACACACACACTCGCAAACACACACACACACAAACACATACACATACAAACACACACACACACACACACACACACACACACACACACACACACACACACACACACACAAACATATAGACGCACATAAACGCTCACATGCATGTAAACACGCATGCACAAACACACACACATATGCATATGCACACACACAGACACACATAAACACTCACAAGCACACACACACACACACACACACGCGCGCGCGCGCAAATGCACAAATTTTTTGTATGGCTATTGAGTTCACTACACTCCTGACAGTCTTGTTTACAAAAGTATTGCCCTGGTGTACATGTATTTTCGTAATTTGACATTTCTATACACTTGTGTAAACGTGTAATGCTATATATCATGTATTGCATTGTATATATTTGTACTCACATAATTGCCCCATCCCAAAGTTTGCGAGAAGACGTACCCTTCGTACAGACAAAGACAAACAGTCCTTAGAAGATGGTGATGTTGACATTGTCACTGAAAATGATGATGATCAAGGACCACTTGAAATTCAACCACCTTTGGCACAGCAAGGACTTCTCAGAGAAGAGTCTGTGGAGATGGAAGATACTGAGCAGGAACAGTGTCTCGATGACTCAGATAAGAGCGAGTGGAATGGTGTTGTTCCCAAATATAAAAGCGAAGAGGGCGAATGCTTACGACAAGAAATGAAGCAAAAGGCTAAACTACTTCATTCTGAGAAGGAATGTGAATTTCTTGAAGGTATTGTGTACTTCAGGAAGTATTTGAAGCAAGACTATCCTGAACATTCCTACCTTGATGATGTCGCCATTATTCCACAACTTGTTCAGTTGCTTTCTTGTAGTAAAGATCCAAAATTGCATGTGAGTTTGCTATGGTTGTACTTGCATTGTCCATGCCTAAGTGGTTAATCTACTCTTTCTACAGTCTATGCATGTGCAATTTCTGAGAATAAGAATAGTTGTTCATGTCCCATGAGAACACCATCCCAAACTAAAAAACTGATGTTATGCTGTGTTCAAGCTGCATATATCTACTGAAACCAAGTTATGATGATATCTGGAGTCCAACAGGAATTTTGCAATATACCAGATCATGAAAGCATGCCGAATAGTAGTTTATTGCTCAAGTCTGGAGTTTGAAAAATTATATGGCAGAAATCTTCTGGGCATACAGGATATGGTAGCCTGCATGCCCCCTGCTTGTGTATGCTAATTAATATCATGATGTTACATCTCACTTTTTCAAAATTTGAATTTCCTGACTATTCTTGTAAAAGAATTCCACGATAATGTTATTTTTAGCTGATGCATGAAAATTCTTCTATACCAGTATTAAACCTTGTTCTTGTGTAGGTCAGCGTGTCATATGTCCTAATGCTCATTGCAAGTGGACAATGCTATGGATGTATTGAACACATTATTAAAGCCGGAGGAGTGCCTGTGCTGATGGATTTTATAACACTTGAGAAACAGGAAGTAGCTGAGAATGTATGTGTATGTATGGTGTGTGTGTGTGTGTGTGTGTGTGTGTGTGTGTGTGTGTGTGTGTGTGTGTGTGTGTGTGTGTGTGTGTGTGTGTGTGTGTGTGTGTGTGTGTGTGTGTGTGTGTGCGTATGAGTGCATGTGTGGGAGTGGTGTTGATATGTATGTACATGTGTCAGCTCCAGCAATTTACAATATCTCTACAGGCACTCAAGGCTCTAGCACGCATTGCTAGTGAAGGTATTGAGGCAAGAGATTGTGTTCTCAAGCATGGGATGGTTCCTGCCTTAATGAAGTGTGTCTAATTACTTGCACTGCCGACTGTGTGTAATTGTGTGGTATTGTGTAGGTACTGTATTTCTATCAGCGGTTAATGGACTGAGTCAATTAATTCAATGGCTATGATATTTGCAATATTGCCTTTAGTTCAGAAACATAATATAGGACACATACGTACACCATGCAGGAGGGTTATGTGAAAGTTAAAGCCTCTGCCTATATTTAATTTCTAGCTACAGGGTATCTGTTTTCATTCATCCCTGAACTAGGAAGTGTATATGTATGTGATGACTATGCTATGGTTGTGTGTTAGTGTGTGTATGTACAATGCGTATATACAGATACTCACATTGCGTTGATGTGCAGTGTGCAACCCATCCATGTATGTGTACCTACAGTACAGGTGATTGTGTGCATGTCTGTGTTTGTTTGTAGTGAAACATGTCATTTGAGATATTATTCTTCTTCAACTATTAGATTTGGTGAGGAACTGAATCAGTTATCTAGAGGTTGCCTGGAAGAAATGAGCTGTGTGATTGCACAAATTTTTCGTTTCGAATTTTTCGATGATGTTCGTGAGGTGTGTGTGTGTGTGTGTGTGTGTGTGTGTGTGTGTGTGTGTGTGTGTGTGTGTGTGTGTGTGTGTGTGCACTTATATGTGTGCATGTGCTTACATACTCTGTGTGCACTGGTGTGTCTTGTTCCATGTACGTAATATTAGATGGTGGGTGCAAAATGTACAAATGTACATAATATGTGACAGTTACAGTTACATGTTATCCTTTTTATCTGCTTATAATAGGTATTACCATTGATTGGACTATTGAAAGAAATAGTCACTGTCACCACGGATGAAAGGATATTTCATTATGTTTACTGTGGACTTTCTTGGTCAACCAAATCGGATGGAGAGCATGCCCTAGTACAAGTTGTGGTTGATTCAGGAATTTGCCAGATTTTGGTTTCTCATATTGATGGGTCTGTCTTTCTTCTGTATACATATTTGTCTATTGCCCTTCCTGTCTTTCTATGTGTTTCTATGTGATAGTCTATGCGAGTCCCCAGTATGTGCATGTAGAATTATATCTAGTACTAGTTGATATGTGTAGGCTAGTGGTATGTGTGTGTGTGTGTGTGTGTGTGTGTGTGTGTGTGTGTGTGTGTGAGGGAGGGAGAAAGATTGTGTATATTGTGTACACTGTATGTGCTTGATCTATTTATGTTGTATATTTCCAGGGATCATATGTCAATTGTGCATGCAATGAAGGCGTTTGCTAACATTGCTTCGGAAAGAGATGCCAATATTCAAGTGAGCATTAATTATTGGCATTTCAGTAAACAGTTTTTCTCTACTACTAGATGCCTTATCAAGGACAACTCCATGACAATGTTATACTCAGATTCACATATATGCTGTATTCATACACACTAGTCCCAGGATGATAAATAATTGTTTCATTAGATTACCATCAAGCAAATTGATTATTCACCGGACAAAATTTAGTTTGTGCAACAGGAGTGAAATATGATAAAGCAGATTGCAAAATTGCAAATTTACAGCCTGACCATAGTATAAAATTTCACATTCTAATGTTTTGAATGTATTTCGCCTTTCAACACTGATGTATCACTTTTACCACTGTATTATCCTCGTACTATGGCATTTTCAGTTGAGGCACTGGGGAGAAACTACTGTTGCAGGGGGTTGCCATTGAATACTGTGGCATGTGGTTTGCATTTTTGTATGCAGGTAATTTGTGAAAAGTATCAGAAAGTAATTTTTATACCATATGAGTATTTCCTGCTATATAGCACATACTACTGATCTTTGAGACTACATAATAATTGTAATGACAGCATATTATATAGTAGGCCAAACAGTATTCTTGATTTGCAAGCATCAACAATCTGAAATGTTTTCCTATTTCCACAATTCCTGTAGTTAATAGGTACACTCACATGAATACATACAACAGACACACCACACTGAAACACAAAATCAATGGGTTGTGATGAAGCTTTTTCCATAGTGAGAGCACCTCTGTATTGAGGTCACCTGTGTTGTCCTATTGTAACACATAAGTGTGTACTCTGAACTGGGGATTGTATGAGTGTGCATGTTTGCTGAAATTGTTCAAAGCTGTTTTCTTCATTTCTTATTAATCAAGATGCTTGTAATATGCCATTGCACTCTGTTAATCAAGTTTCTTTTAGACCTGGATATCTTGAATGTCTTGAAACCTCTTATTGAGAAGTATGCATTTTCTAACTATGATTTGATGAATGAGGTGTTTCGACTATTATCCAAGATTTTGTCTGGAACACAGGGACAAATTCAAGTTTGTCTTTTTAACATGTTTTCTTTTTCCATATGTATGTATGTGTACCTCTGTGTGTGTATATGTGTATTCGTATGTGTGCATGCTTGTGTGTGTATTCATGTGTGTATGCATGTGTGTATGCATGTGTGTGTATGGATATGCTTGTGACACTGTGTGCATGTGTATGTTTATGTGTATTGTATATTTGGTTGGAATGTAGCTAATAATTGAAGCGATGTAGTCTATGTTTTTGTTGGATATGCTATCATGCTCTGAAGAACATTATATTCCTTCAATCATCACTGCATTTCAGAGGGTGATAGATTGTGATATTTTGGGACCTATACTGGACTCTCTCGCACGAGGTTTTTCCTATATTGTCAAGCAACAATGTATTTGGTGTGTTTGCAACCTACTGTCAAGGGGTAATCCAGATCAACGAAGGTAAGAGTACTGATGAAGTGTAAAAATATCTAGAGTGTGTGTGTGAGAGACTATGTTTGTGCATGATGTGAGCATGCTTGGTATCATGCTCTTGGCTGTAATTTACAATCATGTAAGAGAGAGTGATGTCTGCACAAATGTCCTACAAAATGGATGCTAGAGAAATGTGTGCACAATCTTTTGCATATAATATCTTATATCTATGTATGTAATGTCTTTGAATGAGCTGGGTCCTTCCTCTCTGGATTAGATATGCCGTCTCTCAAGGATGTATTGCTACACTCTGTGCTTGTATCAAAGATAGACACGACCTTTTATCAGCACCTATAATTGCCATTCTCCAAGCATTGCAGTCACTGATTACAGATTTTTGTGAACCAGACGCTGAATATCATATGTCATTAGTGGAAGAATGTGGAGGTCAGTTTATGCTATGTATTTATTGCACCTTTACATTCCATTTAATACTAGTAGTAGTAGAATATAGTAGTACTGTTGGTACCATTTCATCCCTAGCTAACAGTGCCTTCAACTTAAAAACCTGTGGACATGTACTTGAAACTAACAGCTCAGCCCAAGCTGGTTATTCCCCTCAGTGAGCTCTTAATCCTGACCTGCTATTCATAATAATCATATTATCACTGTACTATGTGTGTTAACTTGTGTTTATTGCAAGTTATTTACTCTAAAGTGGTGTATATATGACTTGTTAATATGACCTGATCTGTACTCTTTCTTATGATTGAGTAATTTTATAACTCAATTACAACAGCAACTTGTCTGAGATTGATACTGCGTAAGAAACGATGGGGGGGTAGTAACTAAAGGTGCGAGCAATATCAGACACATTTCATTTAGTAAACCGATTATAGTGAACAAAATTACGAGAAGAATGACGTTTAATATTTGCTTTCAATTAAAGATATTAAGTGAATGAATCACAGATTAGCGTCAGAAATCTGTGGATCCAGCACACAAACAATTGTCTCATATTGCATTCGAGTGCAAGAAGTACTGCTGCTTACTGTGTAAGTTGTATCCTGTCTGGGTGTGTTACATCAGATAAGAAGTGCGGGGTAATTACTGAGAGCAAAGTTGCAATGCTGCAGCACACCTAGGCAGAGCAAAGTTGCAATGCTGCAACACACCTAGGCAGAGCAAAGTTGCAATGCGGGTGCAGTACACCTAGGCAGGATACAACTAACTAATTTCCTGGACCCAGGTATAGATAATCATATAAGTATATACAATCAGTTTGATATAAAATGTCATGCACAATAGACAATGTTTACTAATTTCTGCCTGGTTCTCGCTCTAATCAATCCTAACAATAAACTCTGTCTGGTGACCTGTGCTGTTTCCTATGCACACATCAGTGACCTGTACTTCAGTGTGATATATATGGTATGTTGTGCGGACAGATCACACCATGAGTGAACTGTGTTCCAGCCTGATATATGCTGTGATGGAAGTGCAAAGCGTGCAAATGTCTGTGCTGTTTGCACACTTTCCTTTGCTATCATGCACTTGTTATCAAATTTGCCAATTGAATATTGCCTAGCAACTCATTGATAGTTATAAGAACATTACTGCTTGAAGCTAAATATGCAATTGCATGATTTTACACGGAGAAACTGCATGTAAAGCACCTCTGCATGGTAGGGCTGTAATGGATACAGACACTTTGGCATGATGGTTAACTCAGGCTTCACTCTCATAAACAAACAAGCCAAAGTGTCGAAGTATATTTGGTACGGCCTGTACCTTTGCTATTACACATGCACACTTCTTTCTTAGATCTCCTACTGAATGCAGGATTATACAGGATACAATAATGTGTATGGATGATTTCTTTTTGTTATTGCTTTGTAAGCAATGTAATATCAAATACATCTTTGTTTTGATACATCAAAATATATATATCTTAAATTCGCAGTGTGCACATATACCCACACAATAACATTAATATACTGTTATTAACAGTTGACATTACAATGTGACTGTTCAACTAACAGTGAATAACTGATTTCATCCTGTTTGTACACCTGTGATTTTGGAATGGGATTTCAACCTTTAATTTATTATTATATAATATATATAATATTATATTAGGTTTGGATGAGATTAAAAAATGTACGGATGATTCTCAGCGTCGTATTGTTGAATTGTCTTGCTCCATCATTGACCTGTTCACCAGAAGAAAAGAACAACAGAATGAGTGACAGATCTTCTCTGGAGCATCTCATACAAACCACATCCATGCAGCATTTCCATGTATTGTTTGATAGTTATAATATTCCTGTAGCAATTATTGTATTATAGCCCTTTAGTTGGTGGGAAAGCTATAACATACTATAATGTTGAAAAATATGGAGTTTAAGCCTATTTTTGAATTTGTTTTTGAACTGTAATCATTATATGCTTCTGTGATCAATGCCACAATAGTTTTCTCACTGTCTCACTTCTCTTGAAGCCTAGGCCTGAAAGATAGAGTCTAAACCAGGTTTGACACTACATTGTAAAAATTGTTTTTTCCTGGTGTACAATGGGATCACACTGTTGCTTATCAGACCTGTCCGGTTGTTATGTATGTAACACTGCATCATTTTGACTTGTCTGTTTGGAGGACGTACAATCTTAAGCTTCTTATATTTACGTATAATATCCATGGTGTATGTATTCATAGACTACACCATACGCATAGCATTATTGCGCAATATTAATTTTGTCAAAATGGCCGAGTCGATTGATAAAGTTTCTGGTCCTAATATTAACTAATAAAAGGTTGAAAGACTACAAGTCGTCGAAAGAACCAGAAGAGGTGAAGAATACCAGAAAGCTTTTAGTAGGAATCAATTTAAGGCGGAACCAAAGAGAGATATATAGTAGTATATATAATAGCTAGCTATTAAAATCACTAAATTATTATATTTGCTATTATGTATCTTATAATTCTGTATATTATATAGAGTACTGATAGTAGTGAGATCTTTATCATAGACTCCCCGTAGCTGTACATGATTTCGATCATGTTAAGCTATTTGTACGGCCTTCACAGTACACACACTCTTGACAGTCTTGTTCACAAAATTGTTTTGGTTTTGATAATTTAACATTTCTAGGATGTATTACTCCACTCTGTGATCCTATGGAAGATAGAGTCATTAGTTTATCTGAACCTATAATTGCCATTCTCCAAGCATTGCAGTCGCTGATTGCAGATTCTTGTGATGCTGAATATCATATGTCATTAGTGGAAGAATGTGGAGGTCAGTTGATGCAATTTACGTGCATGGTCACACTATTAAATTCCATTTGAGAATATAGTATTAGTAGAATATAGTAGTACTGTTGGTACCATTTTATTCCTAGCTAACAGTGCCTTCAGCTTAGTACATTCAAGACATTGTACTCCAAACTAAAAGCTCTACCCAAACTGGTTATTGCCTTCAGTGAACTGTTAATCCTGACGTACTAGTCATAAAAAATGTCTGTGCTATTTGCACACTACCCTTTGCTATCGTACACTTGTAATTGTTATCAAAAATCATCAATTGAATATTGCCTATAGCAACTCATTGATAGTTATGATAGCAATCCTGCTTGAAGCTAATATGCAAATATTTTATTGTACACAGAAATATACCACATAATTAGCTGTAGTACCTAAAAGTACTGCAATACCATTTCAATCCTCACTACCTTACCTTTAGCATAATATAGACGCTGCTCTTAACACATAATTATCTACGTGAGAGTTAGTTCCAGCAATTCTATCATTTTAATTGATGAACTGCTTTTAACTGTTGACATTACAATGCAACTGTTTAACTAACAATGAACAATTGAGAACCTCTTGTTTGTATATCTGGGAATTTGGAATGAGATTTTAAATTTTAATAGGCTAAGCATGCAAAATCAATTGTATCTGTATATTCCATAAATATTAGTTTTGGATGAAACTAAAAAAGCCAAGGATGATGATCGGGATCATGTTGCTGAATTGTCTTGCTTCAGTTTTCACCTCTCACCAGAAGATTAGAATAGAATTAGTGACATCTTCTCTTGAGTGCCCAATGCAAGCCACATCCAGTAGTGTTTGATAGCTATAATATTCCTGTATATAAGCAATAATTATGGTATAATTTATAATTATATACTTTCTTTAAAGAGGAAAAGTTGTCCATTTGAAGCAGTTGAGTTGGTGAGTCCTCCTCCTGTGCAAATGGCCAATAACAGTATTCAGAAATACTAACAACTGCATCTTAGACAACTTGAAGACCTTCAATGAACACACTGTCAGTAAGAAGTCAGGCTAATAGAGGCAAGGTTAATTGTATTTGCTCCTTGTAATTTGTTCATTTTCACGCGTTAGCATAATATAATTATTATATAGTTAGTCAGAGTTCTGCCTTACCACTTGCGAGGGGCAAGCAGAAGCGAGCCCCAATTTAGTATCGAAACAGAGACAGTCTTCCTGCTTGTGTGGGACTCGATGTAGCTTGTCTCAAATGTGTCACAAAGGATGACTTAGAACTACAAGTCATAATTGGTTTGGCAGTTTGAGTACAGTGGTAGTAACAACGGTAGTAACACAAGTGGCATGATATGTACAAAGGTGAATACGCTGGGTGATGATCTTAATATATACAAAGATGGTATATAATACTAAGGATGAAATGCTACAGACAAAATCCTTACAATTGCAAATACATGCACTGTCTATCACAACACATGCACATGCATACACAATGTCAATGCACATGCACAGGGCATATTCATGGGTCTCAACACTGTTATATACACACATAACAAGGGGCCATAAGCAAAAGTCATAGATCATTGACCATCCCATTATAATGGGAGGCCACAGAAGTGAACCTTTCGCTTTTATATACATATGTGTGTTCATTTGTTTATGTGTGCGCTGTACATGTGTGTGTGTGTTGGTGTGTGTGTGAGTGCATTTGTGTGTGTGTATGTGTGTGTGTGTGTGTGTGTGTGTGTGTGTGTGTGTGTGTGTGTGTGTCTGTGTGTGTGCGTGCATGTGTTTGTATGTGCTTGTATGGATATGTATATAATATTGTGTGTATGCATTTGCACACTGATGTGTGTAGGTGAATATGATTACATGTAATAGATTATGCAAAATGGCTTCACTTATAGGTTTCATTTAATTGAGTTATCATGTAGTCATATAAGGAGCTAGTATTTAATTAGTGTGTACATTTATGCTATGTACACTTGCATGATTCAGCACAAGACGACAATCACAACAATATTACCATGCACCTGCTAAGTGTCAAATCAAGCTTAAACCAAGTATGCAATGCCATGTAAGTTTCAAGTGTACATGTACATTTGCATTTATCTATGTACATGTGTGTGTGTGCGCATGTGTTAGCACAATGCTAACTAAGATTACAGGTTTCAAGCCTGACATACATAACATGCAAACATACAACACAGGCAGATTTAAGTCTAGAACATAGATTGGATAATTATATATATGTACAGCAACCTTGTAAGGGAGAGTGCATATCAAAACTCAGCTGCAGTTCAACTAGAGGATGATGAACCACTTTGGTTCATTCATGTGGTGACTAAATTCTCTCTCTTGAGGAACATTGACTGAAGGGTCCACATTCAGAATCCTTGCTTGACACAGTATCCAATTTAACCAAACACCCACACAGGGGAAAACTGACAATAACCAACACATTGGAGGCCTTATGACATATTCTCTCTCTTAAGGAACATTCATTTGATAGTAGGGCCCACATTTAGAATCCTTGCTTCACACGGTATCCAATTTAACCAAACACCCACACAAGGGAAAACTGACAATAACCAACACATTAGAAGCCTTATGACATATCATGCGTGTGACCTTTCAAAGTTGCCTACTCCGGCTGAAAACAACCTCTACTATCAGTGGTCCTACTAGACTGTATTGTATACACAGGGAATCTGACTTGTGCTTCATATGTGTACTTTGTCAATGAATGTCATTAAAAGTGGGTGTGTCCTTAAAGTGACTATTAAAATAGTTTGTTCTGCTGTGGTTACCATAAACTAACACCAAGAAACTGAGTGTGTTGGCTAGAGCTACAGTTATGGCTACGAACGTTAAGGTCTTTCTACAACTGGCTCTTTTGTGCTATGTGGTGACTACCAGTATCGGGGGTAACATTGACTTCCAAAAGGCACTTGCCTCACTTCAGAAGGAAGTGGAGAATCTCAAACAGCAGTCTCAAGAAGAAATAACTTCTTTGGTGACTGAGCTGAATGAGCTGAGGCAGCAGTCCACACAGGAAATCAAGTTACTTCACCAGAGATTAGAGCAGCTTGAAGCCAAAGGTTAGTTGCACTGGGGTTCATTGCAAACTGCTTGTACAATGCCATATCCTGGCTGTGACCAGAAACAGTATAGTGTCATTCCAGCTGGTGCCTTACCCACAATACCATTCGATTATGGCACCTCTGTATAAGTGATAAAGAAAGAATATGTGTGTGCAAGCTAAATGACCCTTAGCCATTGTTGACAAAGTAGTCATTTTGAAGTAAACAAAGTTATGCGGTTTTGATCTTGTTGGTCCTCGGTATATGGGTCCAATGACCAAAAATGGAAGTGAGACTGTTATCAGTAAAAATCATTTGCGGAGTGACCTTGCGTAGCCAGCCCCTTTTTCAGATGGATTCCTAATTGGTATCCACTGTCAGTGGATAGTGAGTGGGTGGTTAATTGATTAATCACCATTCGTAATTAAGTGGGCATAACTGGAAAGCAATTACACTTATTAGACTGAGTGTATAGTCATCCAATAGATGTGATGTAGAGCCTGTAGAGTCCTTTTCACATTTCAGGTACTGTTGAAGCATAGTATGGTCAAGCGTGTTGTCATTTCCGGAATATTACATCAATCTCGGCATATCTTTTGTACATGACCCGAGGTCTATGACTCGAGTGTGGCAATAGAAACATGTACAATAATAAATGGATTGGCAAGCCTATATCCTTCATGTGTAGTGAACATCATAAACGGAGAGTTCCTGAATCCTGTGGACTTTGAGCGGAACTAATTAATTGGCCATTGTTTTGTGAAGATAACGTGTGCAGAACTTATACCCTTCAACGGAAGGCTATAATCGACGATACCCCACCTGTTGTACTTGGAGAGTCTCTTTGAAATGTATTAATTCGTATAGGATATTACTAGGTATACATCTAAAGCTTTGTGAAGGTTTGTAAACGTTCATTCACTGTGAAAATGTGTGCAGAAAATTTAGACGGATGTTTTATTTGTGAGAGCCATTATTTTACCTTATGCTCAAAGCTTTGCGCCGAAAATTATTTGAACAATGGCACATAGAAATCTCTTTTAATGTATTTGAATGCACATACAATGTGCCTTTGGAGTTGGAAAAAGGAAAGAAAGGAAAATGTCGCCCACGCACATACAACACGCTTGACCCCTTGCAGTTTCGTGTTTATACTATAACATACACATAATAATGCATATAAATTTAACAGTTGCCAGTCCAGATATCTAGGGTCTATGGTTGAACTACAAAATTGAAGCCATGGAATGAAGGTTATGGGTAATAAGGTTCTGCTTCACTAGCTTAATTTCTTCTTGCAATTAATCAATTTGCTTGCAATATTAAAGATGATCAAATTCGAAATGCAAAATCAATGGATTAATTGATTAATCATCACAGCACTACTCTAAACCAAAAGTATGCTGCTGTTACAATAGTGTGTGCATGCATACATGTGTGTGTATGATGTATATGTGTGTGAGTACATGCATGTGTACATACAGTGTGGGCGCATGCATATATCCATTGCAAGTATGAGGCAAAAATGCACCCTTTCTTCCTAAGATGTCATGTGGGTGAACATCAGATTACATTATTGATGGTTTGGGCTAGAGTAGTTCAAATTATGCACTCCATAAAACCAATGTACACACCAGTGGTATGTTTTGTGTGTGTGGGGGGGGGGGGGGGGGGGGGGCAGATAGTTGATATGCATGTTACATTTCAGTATATTATTGAGATGTATATCAACAAGTTAGTGTACACAATAATTATACCATAATTTTATAATATATAATTTGCTACCTTTTGCCATTTCATTATCACTTCATACAATTATAGCACAATTATCAATGTGTACATACTGCATGAATGTAATAAACTAATTTTTATTACATTATTATACAAATTGTTATACTCTTTGAACTTCTGATATAGTGGCACTTTAAAAAGTCTATGCCTAACAGTTCTACATATCTCTGGTTTTTCAAAACATTCCTTATAATTAATTCTCACATAACTATGAGAAATAATCTACTTGTCTTTAATAGAATTGGACAAACCTCTACAAAGAATGCGACGTGGAGGAGACAATGTTTCCCAAACTCCTGAATCTTGCATCTGTCCACCTGGACCACCTGGTCCAGCTGGACCAAAAGGTGCAAAGGGACAGCGTGGAGATCAAGGCATAATAGGAGCAATGGGGTTGAATGGAACAAAGGGTGAGAAGGGTGAACAGGGAGATACAGGACCTCAAGGAGTGGTTGGACAAAAAGGTGAACCGGGACAAACGGGATTGCAAGGACTGCCAGGACTCAATGGAACCAAGGGAGAAAGAGGTCAACAAGGAGATCAAGGAATTAATGGAAGGAAAGGTGAACGTGGCCAGAAAGGTGAACCAGGACTAAAGGGATTGCAAGGACTGCCAGGACTCAATGGAACCAAGGGAGAAAGAGGTCAACAAGGAGATCAAGGAGTTAATGGTACGAAAGGTAAACGTGGAAAAAAAGGACAACCAGGGAATGATGGACAACCGGGGCTCAATGGAATGAAGGGAGAAAAGGGTGAACAAGGAGATCAAGGAGTTAATGGAACAAGAGGTGAACGTGGAGAAAAAGGACAGAATGGTGGACAGAAAGGTGAACCAGGACTAAAGGGATTGCAAGGAGACAAAGGACCACAAGGACCAAAAGGAGACATAGGACCCCAAGGACCACAAGGACCACAAGGAGCCATTGGACCAATAGGAGGCATAAGACCTCAAGGACCACCAGGACCACCTGGACCAAAAGGAGACATAGGACCCCAAGGACCACCAGGACCAAAAGGAGACAAAGGACTCCAAGGACCATAATGACCACTGAATTAGTTAGATAATCTGTATAAATCACCATTCAAGTGAGGTCAATCAATAACCAAATTAAACATGAATCTCTTATTAATAATAATAAGTT
>OZ026553.1:2147478-2169978 GCA_964020155.1 Chondrilla cf. caribensis
TTTTAGAAATTTATTGAAGGGGAGGCAAAAAAACAAGGGATGAGGCATTAAGGAATCTCATCTTAATTGTCCTAATTATTTCTGGTTCATGGCCATCAGTGTTTTATGCAAGAGAGATCTCTTATCCAATGTAATTATCAGTACTGAAACTAAACTCGTTTATTCTTGGGGTGATGGAGACCTTATTGATTTTTAAATGTATATAGGCAGACTGTTTTGAGTGATGATACAATGCGATATGTACGTATGTATATATCTTTCTTAGGTGTATGGCTATAATGAGCATTAATTTAGGAACTTCATAGCAGAGGTCATTTTATACAGTAATATTGTTTAACCCTTAAATATTAATATTTCTGATTCGATTGGTAAGAGTTATGTTGTCAAGATGTTACGCTGTATTGGTGATTCAGGGACAATAGTTATACGTATTTCTATACCTACGTACCTTGCAAACTTTCAACACCATGTTTGTGAACATGCTGAGATATTCTGCTGAATAGCTGGTCACAATCAGCATGTGTGTGGCCTACTTGCAGGAAGTTGATTCTGATCTGCGTATGTTGGACACATATGTACATAGCTAAAAATAGAGCATGGGGAAAGCACAATGAGTCCTTACCTTTCTAAAGATTTTCAATTCTACCAGTAAGGCGCAGTATGCAAAGATGTACCTATTCTTGTTCTCTCTGAAACAGTTGTCCATTTGCAAGTACAGAACTTCTGGGAGAATCCCACTCTTCGTATGCAGCCTTGCTAGTACCTCCTCTAACACATTAATGGTTAGGTTAGAATCATGGGGCCACTGCAGCGTGTCCACAAAGGCATACACCTTTTTGCCATAACCATCTCCAGTGTGGACAATAACACCAGTTATATGCGTCCTCAATCTCCATAATCCCTGAAATATCAAGAAGGATAATCAATGCCTAGATGAGTTTGTTACTGCACTTTTCAACATCTTACTTGTGCAGACTTGCTCTCTTGTGGAAGAAACGGCACAGAAGTCTTTTGCTGATCCATTCCATCAATTGCTATAGTGACATACTTCTCAGAATTGGATCTTGACTTTTGAATGTGTTTGTGGTACACTGTTCTTTCAATCCTTCCAGTCAAAATAATAGTTCAGTAAAAGTATATACACGCTATGTGCCATTAGTGTGCTGTGTATCAATATAAATGTATAATATGCAGGGTCTCATTTGAGGGGAAAGGCGCTTGCCCTCCCTCTTCCAACAGAATCTTGCCCCCCTTTGGAATTGAGGGACAATAATACTTGTGCACATATATACACAGTTTCAACCCCCTTGTTTGCGCAAAATGTTCCCCCCCACAACAATTACTAAATGAAGACCTGATATGCTTTTGTTTCTAAAACAGTATAGCATGCATTATGCATGTATATAGTATGGTCATGTTTAATTCCATGTACGTAATCCACTATGTTTATGATATAAACGTGCAAGGTTTTATTTGTAGATTTGCTTTCTTTGGAAGGGGGTCTCTTTTGATGTGTCAACTTCTCGTGTTATCTCAACAATTTGGCACTTTTCTACACCCTCAATAAATGTAGGTCAGGTACATGTGCATACGTATGTATGAAGACGCATACCTAATTGCTTCCAAATGGTTCTGGTAAGTTTGATCCAAACTGGCAAGCCTTTCTTTGTTTCCACTCAGTTTTTGCTTTTCATTTTTGTACAGCACACACGTGTCACACTTGGCAAACCTGTTAGTCTGCAGGATAGTAGGACATACAGCAAGTACATCGAGTATACTTGTTCAGCCTTAGTAAGCAATGTACATGTATCCATCAGGACTAACTAGACGGGTGGGCCAGACAGGCCAAAATATAAGTGCAAATATAAACTGCTGTGTCACAGTATGTTAGTTTTGTTTGGTCAGCATTTTTAACAATTCAAAGAGTGACTACTGACCCTTGAATGCATATCAAAGTGCATGTGAATGCTTAAGAACTATGCTCATGGGTATGCCAGTCAGCTATTGTGTTAGTTGCCATATCCATGCATGTACCTAATTTTATTCATGTTACATATACACTATCCATTTAAATACGATCCCTGGTTGCATCATGGTTATGTAGTATGGAATATCTGTGGTTGCATACTTACACGAGGAATGGTAACATGGGGAAAATTCTTAGTCCACACCACGTAAAATCTAGACAGCGAAATGATGTCGTTTGATTCCAGTCCTTTGCTATTTTAATGAATTTATACTATCACACACACCACACACTTGTGCATGCACACACACACACACACACACGCACGCACGCACACGCACACACACACACACACACACACACACACACACACACACACACACACACACACACACACACACACACACACACACACACACACACACACACACACACACTAGCACACTTAGTCTAGCATTTTAGTACACTGTGTACTAGCCTCAAGGTTTCGAGCATCATTTGGCTGTGAGGCCACCAAAAGGTCCAGTATAAACTGTCTTTGTTGCTGTACTGTCTTACTCCTGTGTATATCCCAGCAAGTTGATTTCTCCGCTTCTGTAAACTTTACCAGACAGTTATTATTGCAACACTGGCCTAAAAGTACAAAAAATATAGTACCGGGCAGAACTGAATGTAGATATTTATATTATTATTCATAATATTATTATTGTCAGTTTCAACACCCCCTCCCCTTTCTGCAGGTTTACGAGCAATGAAGAAATCCACCGGTGAAAGACTCATCTTCAAGTCTAGACTGCATTTGTCTAACGCATTCTAAATTATATCTACTGCCATTGTATTGTAATTATACTGTCTAATAATTAATTATGTCGGTTTACAGTTTGCGCAAACGCGTCCACAGTGCAATTAAGAAGACCCGACGTACCCATGTATTATAGATAGTTGGGTCTAGCTACGTACTGCGTACTTAGTAAGGAGATATAATACCTTGCAGTTGTACATTCTTTCTTTTCTTCGTCTCAGGAGGCCGGTCTTCATCACTGTCGAATTCGCACTCACTATCGAGGTCGAAGGAAACGTCGATATCGATAGCTAGGCTTAACGCCATGGAACATGCGTAGCTGAACAAACTTAACCGCTTGAGCGAATGAGGCTAAATTTCACGCGTACGTGCAATTGGAGGACGAGTATAACAGGTGTTTTCTCGTTGGCTTGTCATTGGATAACTCTAGGGTGCGCATACGGCGCAGGCGCCGAAAATTCTTCTGCAAACATACGCGCGTAAAGCACTGCGGCTGCTTAGGGATTGTAGCAATGCCTTCTAGGAGATGGTACCTCGTGAACGACGTCGATACCTTTTATAAAGATTGCATCTTCCTTTATGACGACGCAGACGGCCAGCCAGCAGCCTCTGATAGCAAAGATGAGCTGGTGAAGCATAAGCTTAGAAAGTTCAAGGTTAACATAGAAAGCATATTGGAGGTGAGTGCTAATTGCACGCATGCATGCAGGCCTGCAACAAGTGCAGCAATATATGTACAAGAGCAGGTGATCCCATCACATCACCATAATAATTATACATAAAATGATAATACACAGCCATACAATGAAAAGCTAGAAAACAATGCAATGTGCCATAGTAGTAACTATTGGAAATGATTTTACATTAAAACTGTACAAAATGTTAAAAAGAAAATCGGCAAGTTGCTCCAATTGTTAATCTTCCTTTCTTTTAAATTCATTCACACAGTCTCTTGTATGGCGGAACTAGGTGAAGATTTAGGCATATTCAAAATATTTCTTTGTACAGGAGCATATTATGTGCATACATGAAGGTGAAAATACACACACACACACACACACACACACACACACACACACACACACACACACACACACACACACACACACACACACACACACACACACACACACACACACACACACACACACACACACACACACACACACACACACACACACACACACACACACACACACACACACACACACACACACACACACACACACACACACACACACACACACACACACACACACACACACACACACACACACACACACACACACACACACACACACACACACACACACACACACACACACACACACACACACACACACACACACACACACACACACACACACACACACACACACACACACACACACACACACACACACACACACACACACACACACACACACACACACACACACACACACACACACACACACACACACACACACACACACTAGACTACACACACATTTGGCTGTAGACACTAACACACACAAATACATGCATGCACGCGCACACACACAAATCACGAAAGTATACATACAAACATGTCAAATGATTGTAACATTACTATAGTGAGGTACAAAGACTACATAACAACACAGCACTGACTCTTCTAGGACTTATTTTCCCTCAACCGCGCATATGTAAGGTAAAAATCGAACGAACAAACAATATACGTACATAGAGATAAACGCGCAAGCAAGCGCATTTGCTCACACATACACACATACACACACACACAAACACACACACACACACACGTACACACACACACACACAAACACTTCATTGGTAAAACATAAAAGCATACATAAATATAAAATGCCATTAACATAAACATTGATATAGCGAGCTGCAGACAGTCACTACCAACATGGTAGGACTGTTTCAGGCTTGTTGGCCCTCATCAGTGCAGCGTGCGCCTTTACAAAACAGATATACACATATCACACACAGAAACTCAGCATATGGAGTATCTCTTAACAAATTTAATCCCAAATAGAAATCCTCTAAACAGTTACTACAGAGAATAGTATATAATATTATGCGTATGGGTTGGTATGTCTGCGTGTTAAGTGTTACCTTAAACGCCAATGAGTAGCTCCAGTATCGGGTCTACATATTACTATGCTATGTATACGTACATATCTTATACAGTTTATCTGCGAGAATGGACGGAAGCTTTTGAGTTTGCGATACTTTGCATATAACAGAAACCAATGCTCAGAAACATTCAAAGATTGCACTACTGCAACTCAGTTTATAGACCTGATGGCTACTGTAGCTGAACTAAAGGAAATTGAGTCAGACACTGAAGAAGGTAAGACCACATTCAAACAGGTTCACAAACAGAGAGAATTTATAATCCTTAGCTTAATATACTTACTTTAGAGGATGGGTCACTCCCACTGAGTCCTAGCAAAAAGGCTATTTTTCCAAGTAAGAGGACACCTTCGCCCATTGAAAACCAGGTGAAACGGAAAAAGAGTGAATCGAACGATCTAGATAATAGAATAGAAAGGAAGAAAGTCGGTAAGTAAAGAACATACAATGAGATACGTATGCCCTACAACCTCTGCATATGCACTGAAAACATACACACACGCGCGCCTACTATACAAGTACCTATGCATGTACAAATGAGAAGGCTGACCTGGATTCCAGGATATCAAGGAAGAAAGCTAGTGAGTAGGTTTGACTTTAAATCAATCATTATAAATATAGCATGAAAAAATACCTACAACGGTACTTGAGTACCTGGCATGCATGGTGATTCGATAGAGCACTTTCCAAACAAAAAATGTTAAATTCTGATTCATGTGCAGAGATCAAAGGAAATGTTTTGAAAACAAAATCTCCAATAATGAAGATCAAAGGACCATTATCCTAAACAGTTGAGAAGCCATTGAAAGTTCACGCTTCAGATGCTGCTATACATAGAGTTCACAACTTTAAATTTAGCAATTCACTTGTAATGGACATCAGTCAACTCACAGTCACTGTCTTTTATGCTCTTTGAACATACAGGAGATTCATTTCAGGTCAATGTTACAAATTGTGAGGAGCCTCCCAAGGAGAGGCTTCTGCGAGAAGTAGATCTAACATTCCTGGAGGCTCTAAAGAAGAACATGAAAGAAGACCCATATGGCCCAGGCGTACCAGCAGTTGCATTACTGTGCACATCAGTTGAGACAGTAGATGAGTTTAAGGTACTCTGGCTACATACATAATTATACTACGTATATATATATATATATATATATATATATATATATATATATATATATATATATATATATATATATATATATAATATCAATGGCCCTGAGCATATATAGGAATACAAATTTAATGTACAGTATACAGTATACGGTATATGGTATACGGTACAAATATACTATATACGGTACCAATTATAAAAAAATTGACATGTGCATCCAGTTATGTATGTCTGCTTTATCCCGCCCGGTCATCTAGTACAGGCACCCAAATAAAAAATTCGTGTCATCGTTGAGGGTGTGCACATTCTGATGTTAACGAATATTACTATGAATAATTATCAACATGTGAAGTTGTATGAAATGAAGATCAGCATTTCCTGCCAAAATTGTACGTCCTCTATGCTAAGTGAGGATTCTGTGTTCAAATTAACTACAAAGAACCTTTGAACAAATTTCAAACTAGAATAACACTATTTCAACTTGGTACCAATACAGAAGTGACCAAAAGTGCAAATTATATAATGCAATGCTGTGAAAGTGAATGTCCATGTTGCTGAGAAACAGTAGTAACTGGGACGCCCAATTGTCCAGTTGTATGTTGAAATGAGAACAACAATTTTTTTTATAATTGGTACCACATATCAAGTGTTTTGCAAAAGGAATTTTCAATTTTATGTACATACGTACGTCAAACAGGATGAACATAGCAACAAGTACCATTATCACGTGATTGGGGGACTACATTCAGTGACTGCCAGAAAGCATTTGTCTGTAGAGAACAGCCTCTTCTCCACAGTGAAGGCGGCCATATATGTTGGTCTAACAGATGACGAGGCACTGCATCTGGCCAAGCGCCACAACATTAACAGCAGTCTCACTCACAGTGTGACTCATAAGGATTATGTAAGATGGATAATAATACATAGTACATACATACATACGCTTCACATGAAAATCCTTACAACTAACCTATTATAATTCACAGATCCAAGCCTGTCGAACACGACTGTTCCGCGTTTGCAGTCCTACTGAGGGATCCAGCACTCCACAACCTACAAGTCAATGGAGGGAAGAATGCTGCGAGTACATCCTGCCAAAGGTGATGTAATTCTTGATTAGAAACAGGCAATCATATTATACGTACATAATAGTTACAGTATATAGCAAGGAAACCATTATACATATTAAAATTTAATACATATTCCAATTTTAGTTAAAGGTACATACGTACAACACAATAATTACAACTTTCAAGTAGAGTGTTTTGTGGCCATACACAAAGACGTAGCCTCATACAAGTGCACATTATGTCTATAAAACAATTAGCACCACACGTACAGTACCAATTGCAAAACAATTGACGGTTTTGTTTTGATATACGATTGGACAATTTGGTGTCGCTGTTACCCATGTTTCTGGACAACACGGGTGTCCGGTTTTACAAGAATGCAATTAAATAGTGCCTTTAGTCACTAAGCCACATCTGTATTGGCACCAAGTTCAAGTGGTGTTATTCTAGTTGGAAATTTGGTTGAAAATGGTTTATACGTACGTACGTATATATTCTAGTTACGTTCAACAGAGAATCCTAACTTAAGAAAGCCTCAGTTACGACAAGATTGCAAAGATGCTTATCTAACACACAATACGTACGTACCTTTGTACACTGATAATAGTCATAGTAATAACCATATTCATTATTCGAGGAATGCAGACGTCCCTGACGATGACACGGGCATTTTGACAGGCGTCTGTACATAGAACACTGGGATAAAACAGATGTACGACCAGGTATCAGGGTCAAGTTCTTTCAATTGATACCATACTACATGCATGTGCACAAGAGGCACACATATTATACATACAGAAAGTATGTACGTATATACATACGTATGTATGTTGCAAACACACATTATACATATGTATGCATGCAGATTACACTTTCATGTACGTAGGAGCACAAACAGCTAACTACAAACTGTCATGATGCCCTGTACTTAGTCTGATATAATTTACCATGATGTTCGACCTCATGAACTTTTAAACCTAATTGCTTGGTTTCATATACGTAGGATATGGCCACTACGAACAAAAGATCCATCCTGGATGTTGCCACAGTGTCTCAAAAGACATGGGCTCTCCTTGAGAAAATGATGATAATGTATGAAAGAGGAAAAACTAAGGTGAGGATTCCACACATACATACATACGTACGTACGGAGGTTATGTTGCATTATTTTATCCATAAATTATAATATATATATAAATGATCATTCCAAAAGATACAATAGAATCTCCCTGCTCCAACACCTTTGCATATACGTACTATATACGTAACATACATATCCATACCTCCAACATACGACTACGTATGTCAAATCAGAATGGTATGTATATTTGAATATGTTCACCTCTGTTACCTTAGCATGCCTAGTCACTGTCAGGGGAGAAATCTTAGTTTATGAAGTTATGTAGTAGATAAATCCCTCCTTGGGTTGGTACATGTACTCACTGCAGAAGACTAATTGACCGAGATTGTAACATTGTCATTCAACTTTCATACAGTCTACATGGACATTATTATGTATGTAGAATTATTACGAGTACATACAATAGGATGTCTGGTTAAATAAGAAGATGCCTGACAATTTTTCATACTGTTTCAGATAACATCTCAGGTCATGTTTGAAAAAAAACTAATAATCACAAACAATGAGTTTGTGACATGAAGGAATCTGCATAAGGTCACTAAATCCACTTATACATACGTACATATACATATCACCCTTCTCAGGTTAAGGCAAAAAAATAAAAAGACTGAGCAATAAAAGTTACACAGAAGTACATTTGCATATAAATCCTAATGGGTATAAGCATACTGCCTCAGAAACAATTTTGGTTTAGGGTTTTCCAAGTTAATTGATGTTCTCATATACATTCGATTATCGAAACACAGGGACAATCCATCAGTAGTGCTAAGCTGAGCAGGGGTGCAACACCGGAAATGAAAGTCCACAATATTGCCGGAATTGGCACACTACCTCTCGCCCTCCAAGAAGAAACTTTGCATGCTGTCATTGAAGGTGTGTGCAAACAATACTCATAATCACAATATTAATGTTGAGATTATGTTTCAATGTGTCTTAATTAATGATACCCAGTCTATCAATACTATCAAATTCCTGTAGCAATTATTACCTGTGCATATCATGTACGTACGTACACACTCCTGCATCTGATATCATGCAAAACACAGTTATAGATTGGCTCGTGATCAAATTGATCATCATTGAGTACATTGCTATGGGTTCACAGGGGCATGGAATACCACTTTGAATTCCTTTTGCAGGATGTACGTATATGTACATACATTGTGCAAACCACAGAATTATTATAATATATATTTCCTATTATACGTATATCTACGTATATCTATCTATCTGTAATATTATATATATAATAATACAATATTATATGCTGTGTATGTCACAAAATATATAATATTATGAACCACAGGAATCAAAAAGGTCTCTGAAATCAAGGATGTAATTGACACTCACAGGGGAATGGAGAGGGCCAGGAAAGCTTTCATGAAAGTAACAAAGTCGCTCTCATGGGAAGAGGCCAAAAAGAAGTACCCACAACACACTAGTGATGAAGCATTACGTGAGTATCAAAAGCTGAGACTGGAGAAAAACATCCCCCCATCCTTTCTGGCATTCTGTCAGAGTGCTATAGATGGCAAGACAACCAACTACGAGAGCAACAGTTCTGTCACACTTATTTCTGGACACTTCAGGTGTGCAATATTAGTACTCCAAACAAAATGGAACAAATAGTGAATATTAATGTCATTTTTTCACTACAGCAATATACGTACGTACATATATATTTTATACATATATACGTACTTACATATATATAATATTGTATTAAACATATACAAGTACCAACATACACATACTAATTTATTACTCTTATACGTATATACCTTACTGCAGCAATATAACTGGACAAAAAGTCAGAACAGAGATTAGTGGATTTACAGGGAGTCAATTCATAATTGCGGTACTCCAGAAGGTTAGTTCGTTCCATAATAAGTGTAAAAGTGCAAGTTATTACACAAATTCCTGATTTTGGACACATATGTATGTACGTATGTACAACGAGTCAGAGCATGTGTAGTGGAGCAGGTGCACGCATGACTACGAGTTTTGTACCAATACATAGGAGCGAGTCTGTAGTTATTGGTATATAATGTGTGCACTTATGGGAACGTACATGTAGGTTTGTCTGTACATTTGGGTATGAGTGTGTATGAATACATATGCATTGGTTTATGTGCGAGTACATGCAAGTGTTCGTTATATACATAGGGACAAGTGTTTGTGCGTGTGCGCGCTAGCGTGTGTGTGTGTGTGTGTGTGTGTGTGTGTGCGTGCATGTGTGTGTGTGTGTGTGTGTGTGTGTGTGTGTGTGTGTGTGTGTGTGTGTACGAATGAGTGTGTCTTGTGTGTGTAGGTGAGGGTAATATAGTGTCTGTTTGTGTGTATGGATGCAAGTTTGCATACTAGTATTTACATACCTGCGTATTGGTTCATGTGAGATACACAATAAAAATTTTTGATTATAACAACAGCCATGGATTTACACATAGGATATACCAATAGACAAGGATATCAAGATGATGATGGCTGCCACAAAGAAAATTAATTCAATAGACTGCAGCTTTGAACAGTACTCTTTTGGAGTATTGTGCAGCAAGGATCAGTACCCTCATGTGCACAAATTGGCAGAGGAGTATTTTGATCGCGTTTTGCTAGGGTACATCCATTGCAAAGAAAACCCTGGTATGTGCGTGAGGGCATTATGGAATGCAATATTATGGCACCTCAATAACTACACTCTTAATTTTCTCTAGACCCACAGCCTACAATGGAATCCAACTTCCAACTTGTGGACAAGGTGGCATACATAGTTGTGTGCCACTACCATGTCGGTGTGTGCAGCTGTAAAGTGAATAGGGACAGCCTATTCCAAGGGACCACTGCAGTGGAAGTGCTGCAAGAGATTATTGGCACTTTTAGCCAAGAGGGATCATCAATCATTGATCTCACTGGAATATCTGGTGAGTTATGGGACATTTCCATGCTTCGGCATAGTGATCAAGGAAAACCACAGTAAATATTGTGAAATTTTCATGATATAATTTGATACGAACACAATAAATTGGTGAGAGTGTTGGGATCACCACAACTAAATTAGACACTTTGAGTATTAACAATTCTTGCTGAACTTTGTGAACTTCGCACCACTATGGTGTCCACACCAACTATCTACGTGAAACGAAAACTATGAATCAGGATCGATAATCCATGCTGAAATATTCCACGGCCAACCATAGATAGTATGGTTTGGTTACGTACTAAATATTTATGGGTCAACTAATAGCTACGTATAATTAAACCAAATTCATTTGAAACACGTACCTCAGTCAATTCCAGAGACTTGGTAATCCTGGTATTCCCGTCGAATCCGTGTCTGAAATGGAATCTAGCAAAGATTGATTGTCTTCTTTACGTATGGTTATAGATAATAAATTCTAGACAATATAGACTCCTGAATTACACGTTACGAATCGCATACGCATACTGTTGGAAATTCTCTATGACGTCACGATTATTGCGCAACGATCGTTTCGGTACACAAATTTGTAATCCAATAAAATACCATGGTAGACAAATTTGTACACCTCATGCAAATGCCATGGTACACAAATTTGTGTTCCTTGTGTTCCTAAGTTTATCTATTGCACATGCCATTCTTGGTAGTCTTAACACATGTACATTTTATTGCTCTTGCTTCTGCCAGGAGCCACTATTGCTAAAGCTGCATCTGTCTTGAATAGGAGCTGTATAGTACTCTGTAAAGAAGAAGAAAAAGCATCCATCAGAAAAGATTTAGAGTGAACCATAACTTGAAACACTATTAATACCTCATTGTATGGACTGCCATGAGCAAGCTACATCTATTATTCTAATCTTTATCAATAACCTCATAAAATGTTTGCACATTATCCTCATTTATAATATTATTGAAGTCCTAATATTCAAAGCTATAAATTTTAGCAATTCCCTGTTCAAAATTTGCATGTTTGCAATATAAATGGAAAAACAATTGGAAATATGATGCAACCACTCATTCTAAGAATGGGACACTCATTCCAAGAGGTTGTTTCAATTAAATATTGCCTAAAGCAACTCATTGATAGTTATGATAGCAATCCTGCTTGAAGCTAATATGCAAATATTTTATTTTTTACACAGAAATATACCCCATATTTAGCTGTAGTACGTAAAAGTACTGCTGATACCATTTCAATCCTCACTACCATATACCTTTACCATAATATAGACGCTGCTCTCAAAACAAATACTAGATACAAGTTTTATTTGTGAGAGTTAGCTTTTACATAGAAACAAGGTATATATGTGTGGTATGTTAGGGCTGTAGTGCATACATACAGGCACTTTGGCTTGGTTGTTAACCGGGGTTTCACCGGTACCCCCATAAACAAGCAAGCCAAAGTCTCTGTACATCCGCTACAGCCCTATATATGAGATATCTCCGCTATAATTATATTCTCATGCACATTTCTATCTTGGATCTAGCTCCCAACTAAATACAGGATACAGGATACATCAATGTTCATGGATGGTTTCTTACAGATCAGAACAGAGTAAGTGTCAATGACTTCTTCTCCTCGTGCAACGTGTGGATTGCATGCATGAGTGCCTCATGCAAATCAATCAATTATTTCCAAGTAGTGTTTGATAGCTGTAATACTCCTGTATATAAGCAATAATTATGGTATTATAATTTACTTTCTTGAAAAGGAAGCTCTGTCCATTTGAAACAGTTGAGTTGGTGAGTCCTCCTCCTGTACAAATGGCCAATAACAGTATTCAGAAATACTAACAACTGCATCTTAGACAACTTGAAGACATTCAATGAACATGGTAATAAGGCAGGCTAATAGAAACAAGGTTAATTGTATTTGCTCCTTAAGCTTGTAATTTGTTTATTTCATGCGATAGTATAAAGTATATAATAATATAGTTAGTCATACACAATGTTCGGCCTTCCATTTGCAAGGGGCAAGCTGAAATGAGCCCCAATTTAGTATGGAAACAGAGACAGTTGTCCTACTTGTATGGGATTTGAATTAGCTTGTCTCAAGTGCATCAGAAGTGATGACTGAGAATTACAAGTCATAATTGGTTTGGCAGTTTTAGCATACTAGACGCGTTCAACGGTAATGGCTATGAACATTGTAGATTGATATGAACTGCCAGTACAGGCATGATACAAAGTGAATACACTGGGTGATGATCTTGAAGCTTGAAGCCAATATTCAGATATTTTATTTTTTACACAGAAATATACCCCATAATCAGCTGTTACAGTAGTACCCGAAAGTACTGCTAATAACACTTCAATCCTCACTACCATACCTTTACTATAATTGAAGGCCTCCGGTCAAAAAGGGTACTTTAACGTTTGGAAGAAAAAATTTACTTTCGTTCTGAAAACGACATCTACCTCCTCAAGAAGCAGTAAATGAAATGTAAATGCGAAAGAAGTGAGCATTCGGGTGGTAGGAGCCCATTTTCATTACGTATTCGATACGGTACTTACCTGTACTACTCCGTAAACGATTAAACTCCGTTTTCTCAGAAATTACAGAATACGTTAAAATACCCTTTTTGACCGGAGGCCTTCAATTATTATAGACGCTGCTCTTAAAACAAATATTAGAACAGGTTATGTGAGAGTTAGTTCCAGCAATTCTATCATTATATACATAGAAACATACCACATATATTATGTGGTATGTTAGGGCGGTAGCAGATATACCCTAATGGCTGAAATTTTCGCGGGACTTTATGTTCGCGAATTTCGCGAATGTGGGAAGCTCGCGAAAATAAAATCGCGAAAAAGATTGCTAGAATACTGCCTTGAGCCAGTAACTTGGAATGTTATTGTTACTCCGCGCCTTACAAAGAGCGAGAGCACACAAGAGAACTTGCGGGGAACGCGCCCAACCAGGGTTCGTTCACTCCAACAGGGAACATGTCTTTCCTGTTGTGTGGTTCCTGGTGGCAGACCAGCACCTGGTGGCTGCTGCCGCTTCAAATACTCTGATAAACGTGGTATCGATCCGCGAATGCAACTCCGAAACTCGAACCTACGAGACATTGCTGGATTCCTTTCCCAACGAACAACAAAGAACCGAACTTGAACACACGGCGCGCTGAGCTAAAACGCGTGGAAATAGGTAACTAGTTAGTTAACTTATCTACTCATTAAAGGCCTAGTAGGCGTTAAGTTCGCGAATGAGGTTGGAGTCGCGAGATTAAAAACGCGAAAAGTCTCAAATCCGCCGATTCGCGAAAATTACATCCCGCGAAAATTTCAGCCATTAGGGTAATACTGACACTTTGGCTTGGTTGTTAACTGGGGTTTCACCCTCATAAACAAGCAAGCCAAAGTCTCTGTACATCCATTACAGCCCTATATGAGATATCTTTGCTATTGCTTACACATGCACACTTTCTTGGATCTCCTAACCAAATACAGGATTCAGGATACATCAATATTTATGGATGGTTTCTTCCTTTGAAGCAATGTAATATATCAAAATGCTTCACTGGGATCTACTATCGATGAAAATTTCCCTTGTATACATGTGCGTGTGCATTTGCTCATGTGTACATACAATGTACACTGTGCATGTGTGTATGTTGTGTGTGTGTGTGTGTGTGTGTGTGTGTGTGTGTGTGTGTGTGTGTGTGTGTGTGTGTGTGTGTATGTGTGTGTGTATGTGTGTGTGTGTGTGTGTGTGTGTGTGTGTGTGTGTGTGTGTGTGTGTGTGTGTGTGTGCATGCGTGCGTGTATGTACATGTATGAATGTGTATGTGTATTATGTATGTATGCATATATGTATGGATGCATTTGCACAATGGTGTGTGTACGTGAATGTGATTTCATGTTATAGATGATGCAAAATGGCTTCACTTATAGGTTTCATTTAGTTGAGTTATCATACAGTCATATAAGGAATAAGGAGCTAATATTTAATTAGCGTGTACATTAATGCTATGCAACACAAGATGGCAATCACAACAATATTTGCATGCACCTGCTAAATGTCAAATCAAGCTAAAGGCAAGTATAAATGTAAATTTGAAGTGTATACATATACATTTGCATGCGTTTTTGTTTTTGTATGTGTTTGTGCATGCGCATGTGTTAGCACAATGCTAACTAAGATTACAGTTTTCAAGGCTGACATACATAACTTGCAAACATACAACACAGGCAGATTTAAGTCTAGAACATAGATTGGATAATTATGTACAGCAACCTTGTAAGGGATAGAGAGTGCATATCAAAACTCAGTTCAACTAGAGGATGATGAACCACTTTGTTTCATTCATGTGGTGACTAAATTCTCTCTCTTGAGGAACATTGATAGTAGGGCCCACATTCAGAATCCTTGCTTGACACAGTATCCAATTTAACCAAACACCCACACAGGGGAAAACTGACAATAACCAACACATTGGAAGCCTTATGACATATTCCCTCTCTTGAGGAACATTGATAGTAGGGCCCACATTCAGAATCCTTGCTTGACACAGTATCCAATTTAACCAAACACCCACACAGGGGAAAACTGACAATATTCAACACATTGGAAGCCTTATGAAATATCATGCGTGTGACCTTTCAAAGTTGCCTACTACGGCTGAAAACAACCTCTACTCTTCATGTGGTGACTAACTTTCTCTCTTGAGGAACATTCATAGTAGGGCCCACATTTAGAATCCTTGCTTGACACAGTATCCAATTTAACCCAATACCCACACAGGGGAAAACTGACTTCTACGGCTGAAAACAACCTCTACTACTAGACTGTATTGTATACACAGGGAATCTGACTTGTGTTTCATATGTGTACCTTGTCAATGAATGTCATTAAAAGTGGGTGTGTCCTTAAAGTGACTATTAAAATAGTTTGTTCTGCTGTGGTTACCGTAAACTAACACCAAGAAACTGAGTGTGTTGACTAGAGCTACAGTTATGGCTACAAACGTTAAGGTCTTTCTACAAGTGGCTCTTTTGTGCTATGTGGTGACTACCAGTATCGGGGGTAGTATTGACTTACAAAAGGCACTTGCCTCACTTCAGAAGGAAGTGGAGAATCTCAAACAGCAGTCTCAAGAAGAAATAAATTCTTTGGTGACTGAGCTGAATGAGTTGAGGCAGCAGTCCAAACAGGAAATCAAGTTACTTCACCAGAGATTGGAGCAACTTGAAGCCAAAGGTTAGTTGCACTGGGGTTCATTGCAAACTGCTTGTACAATGCCATATCCTGGCTGTGACCAGAAACAGTATAGTGTCATTCCAGCTGGTGCCTTACCCACAATACCATTCAATTATGGTACCTCTGTATAAGTGATAAATGTCTGGGAAAGAATATGTGTGTGCAAGCTAAAGGACCCTTAGCCATTGTTGACAAAGTAGTCATTTTGAATTAAACAAAGTTATGTGGTTTTGACCTTGTTGGTCCTCGGTAAATGGGTCCAATGACCAAAAATGGAAGTGAGACTGTTATCAGTAAAAATCATTTGCGGAGTGACCTTGCGTAGCCAGCCCTTTTCCTGATGGATTCCCCATTGGTATCCACTGTCAGTGGATAGTGAGTCGATGGTTAATTGATTAATCACCATTCGTAATTAAGTGGGCATAACTGGAAAGCAATCACACTTATTAGACTGAGTGTATAGTCATCCAATAGATGTGATGTAGAGCCTGTAGAGTCCTTTTCACATTTCAGGTACTGTTGAAGCATAGTATGGTCAAGCGTGTTGTCATTTCCGGAATATTACATCATGCTCGGCATATCTTTTGTACATGACCCGAGGTCTACGACTCGAGTGTGGCAATAGAAGCGTGTACAATAATAAATGGATTGGCAAGCCTATATCCTTCATGTGTAGTGAACATCATAAACGGAGAGTTCCTGAATCCTGTGGACTTTGAGCGGAACCAATTAATTGGCCATCGTTTTGTGAAGATAACGTGTGCAGAACTTATACCCTTCAACGGAAGGCTATTATCGACGATACCCCACCTGTTGTACTTGGAGAGTCTCTTTGAAATGTATTAATTCGTATAGGATATTACTAGGTATACATCTAAAGCTTTGTGAAGGTTTGTAAACGTTCATTCACTGTGAAAATGTGTGCAGAAAATTTAGACGGATGTTTTATTTGTGAGAGCCATTATTTTACCTTATGCTCAAAGCTTTGCGCCGAAAATTATTTGAACAATGGCACATAGAAATCTCTTTTAATGTATTTGAATGCACATACAATGTGCCTTTGGAGTTGGAAAAAGGAAAGAAAGGAAAATGTCGCCCACGCACATACAACACGCTTGACCCCTTGCGGTTTTGTGTTTATACTATAACATACAAATAACAATGCATATAAATTCAACAGTTGCCAGTCCAGATATCTAGGGTCTATGGTTGAACTACAAAATTGAAGCCATGGAATGAAGGTTATGGGTAATAAGGTTCTGCTTCACTAGCTTAATTTCTTCTTGCAATTAATCAATTTGCTTGCAATATTAATGATGATCAAATTCGAAATGCAAAATCAATTGATTAATTGATTAATCATCACAGCACTACTCTAAACCAAAAGTATGCTGCTGTTACAATAGTGTGTGCGTGCATACACATGTGTGTGTATGATGTATATGTGTGTGTGTACATGCATGTGTACATACTGTGTGGGCGCATGCATATCCATTGCAAGTATGAGGCAAAAATGCACCCTTTCTTCCTAAGATGTCATGTGGGTGAACATCAGAAAACATTATTGATGGTTTGGGCTAGAGTAGTTCAAATTATGCACTCCATAAAACCAATGTACACACCAGTGGTATGTTTTGTGTGTGTGTGTTGGGGGGGCAGATAGTTGATATGCATGTTACATTTCAGTATATTATTGAGATGTATATCAACAAGTTAGTGTACACAATAATTATACCATAATTTTATAGTGTATAATTTGCTACCTTTTACCATTCCATTATCACTTTATACAATTATAGCACAATTATCAATGTGTACATACTGCATGAATGTAATAAACTAATTTTTATTATATTATTATACAAATTGTTATATATACTCTTTGAACTTCTGATATAGTGGCACTTTAAAAAGTCTATGCCTAACAGTTCTACATATCTCTGATTTTTCAAAAAATTCCTTATAATTAATTCTCACATAACTATGAGAAATAATCTACTTGTCTTTAATAGAATTGGACAAACCTCTACAAAGAATGCGACGTGGAGGAGACAATGTTTCCCCAACTTCTGAATCTTGCATCTGTCCACCTGGACCACCTGGTCCAGCTGGACCAAAAGGTGCAAAGGGACAGCATGGAGATCAAGGCATAATAGGAGCAATGGGGTTGAATGGAACAAATGGTGAGAAGGGTGAACAGGGAGATACAGGACTTCAAGGAATGGCTGGACAAAAAGGTGAACCAGGACAAACAGGATTGCAAGGACTGCCAGGACTCAATGGAACCAAGGGAGAAAGAGGTCAACAAGGAGATCAAGGAATTAATGGAAGGAAAGGTGAACGTGGCCAGAAAGGTGAACCAGGACTAAAGGGATTGCAAGGACTGCCAGGACTCAATGGAACCAAGGGAGAAAGAGGTCAACAAGGAGATCAAGGAATTAATGGAACGAAAGGTGAATGTGGCCAGAAAGGTGAACCAGGACTTAAAGGAGAACCAGGACTCAATGGAACCAAGGGAGAAAAAGGTGAACAGGGAGATCAAGGACTTAATGGTATGAAAGGTAAACATGGAAAAAAAGGACAACCAGGGAATGATGGACAGAAAGGTGAACCAGGACTGACAGGACAACCGGGGCTCAATGGAATGAAGGGAGAAAAGGGTGAACAAGGAGATCAAGGAGTTAATGGAACAAGAGGTAAACGTGGAGAAAAAGGACAGAAAGGTGAACCAGGACTGAATGGATTGCAAGGAGACATAGGACCACCAGGACCACCAGGACCAAAAGGAGACAAAGGAGACATAGGATCCCAAGGACCATAATGACCATTGAATTAGTAGATAATCTATATAAATCACCATTCAAGTGAGGTCAATCAATAACCAAATTCAAACATGAATCTCTTATTAATAATAATAAGTTCAATCAATTAAATCCTTCCTTCTTTTTGAATTTTTAAAAGCCTGATACTGCATGCAAAAAGTATATATAATATAATATTATATATATACTGAACGTTGACGTGATATATACATGAGACATCCAATCTGACTGCATGACTGTAAAGGAATAGTGAACCTCCTGAAACATGGAGGTTGTGTATTAAAGGCGAGGTGGTTCAAAGTGGCTGTCTGATTCACTTCACCGTCAGGAATATTAATGCCCAGATTTATACCACTAGATTGGCAGTATATATGTACACTACACAAAACGTACAATGTCATATGTTACAAAATCAATGCACTAAATGGACCAGATTCACTTAGTGTACATAAGACAAAAACTTTATGCATACATAAGTACTATACCTAATAAATAATTTTTCATCAGTTATAATGAAATACAATTTAGTAAAGAATCCTAACTCCATGCTTAGAAATGGATTGCAGAACATGAACATAATATGGATAACACATAATGTAACAATAACACATGAACATTGATACAACAGCATGAACTTTGCAGTAAGGTATTCCCCCCCGGCAAGGCTCTTATATTCAATTTGATGCTCTCACATTAATTATATATTTATGATATTAATTCATGATCAGCAATGAACAGTTAGAATAATGTATACATATAATTATGTACATTATATATGCAGCATATATATATATATATATATATATAATATTAATTACAATAAAACACATACAATACTTTGTATAATATATATACATACATACACTCAATACTTATTATATAATATTCAATATGTGCAAGTTCTTACTGTTACTTTAATCTCATTCATATAAACAATTCAGATCCTGTCAATTCATAGGAGTACATCCGTAAATAATCAACAGTGGGTGTAATCACAGTTAAGGTGTGGAGGTCTTGGTGGGCTATATCCCTGTTGGAACCTTAGAGCCATTTATCCTTCTCAGTAAAGTGTACATAGTGCACAGGACACACTGCTGGCACAAATCACTACCAGTGGCTACCTCCCCTAAGGAAGGTAAAGAGTATACTGCTAATGGGCACATGTTGGCATGTGCATCTGCATGCATGCATGTGTGTGCGTGTGCATGTGTGTGTGTGTGTGTGTGTGTGTGTGTGTGTGTGTGTGTGTGTGTGTGTGTGTGTGTGTGTGCAGGTGCACGTGTATGTCTGAATATTCAATGTCATTAGTGGAAGATTGTGGAAGGGTCAGTTGATGCAATTTACATGCATGATCAGACTATTACATTCCATTTGAGACTAGTATATTAGTGGAAATCAATAATATTATAGCAGTACTGTTGGTACAATTTCATTCCTAGCTCCAACGTACATTCTTATAGACATTGTACATAGCACAGTTTGGGTAGAGCTTGCAGTTTGGAAACTGCAAGCTCTACCCAAACTGTGCTATTTGCATACTTCCCTTTGCTATCGTACACTTGTAATTGTTATCAAAATTCATCAATTAAATATTGCCTATAGCGCGCAACTCATTCATAGTTATGATAGCAATCCTGCTTGAAGCTAATATGCAAATATTTTATTTTTTACACACAAATATACCCCATATTCAGCTGTAGTACGTAATAGTACTGCTGATACCATTTCAATCCTCACTACCATACCTTTACCATAATATAGACGCTGCTCTCAAAACAAATACTAAATACAAGTTATATTTGTGAGAGTTAGCTTTTACATAGAAACAAGGTATATATGTGTGGTATGTTATAGGGCTGTAGTGCATACATACAGGCACTTTGGCTTGGTTGTTAACCGGGGTTTCACCGGTACCCCCATAAACAAGCAAGCCAAAGTCTCTGTACATCTGCTACAGCCCTATATATGAGATATCTTCGCTATAATTATATTCTCATGCACATTTCTATCTTGGATCTAGCTCCCAACTAAATACAGGATACAGGATATATCAATGTTTATGGATGGTTTCTTACAGATCAGAACAGAGTAAGTGTCAATGACATCTTCTCCTCGTGCAACGTGTGGATTGCATGCATGAGTGCCTCATGCAAATCAATCAATTATTCCCAAGTAGTGTTTGATAGCTGTAATACTCCTGTATATAAGCAATAATTATATGGTATTATAATTTACTTTCTTGAAAAGGAAGCTCTGTCCATTTGAAACAGTTGAGTTGGTGAGTCCTCCTCCTGTACAAATGGCCAATAACAGTATTTAGAAATACTAACAACTGCATCTTAGACAACTTGAAGACATTCAATGAACATGGTAATAAGGCAGGCTAATAGAAACAAGGTTAATTGTATTTGCTCCTTAAGCTTGTAATTTGTTTATTTCATGCGATAGTATAAAGTATATAATAATATAGTTAGTCATACACAATGTTCGGCCTTCCATTTGCAAGGGGCAAGCTGAAGTGAGCCCCAATTTAGTATGAAAACAGAGACAGTTGTCCTACTTGTATGGGACTCGATTTAGCTTGTCTCAAGTGCATCAGAAGGAATGACTGAGAATTACAAGCCATAATTGGTTTGGCAGTTTTAGCATACCAGAAGTGTTCAACGGTAATGTCTATGAACATTGTAGATTGATATGAACTGCCAGTACAGGCATGATACAAAGTAAATACGCTGGGTGATGATCTTGAAGCTTGAAGCTAATATTCAGATTTTATTTTTTACACAGAAATATATCCCATAATCAGCTGTTACAGTAGTACCTGAAAGTACTGCTGATAACACTTCAATCCTCACTACCATACCTTTACTATAATTATTATTGATGCTGCTCTTAAAACAAATATTAGAACAGGTTATCTATGTGAGAGTTAGTTCCAGCAATTTTATCATTATATACATAGAAACATACCACATATATTATGTGGTATGTTAGGGCGGTAGCAGATATAATACTGACACTTTGGCTTGGTTGTTAACTGAAAATTTAAATAAACAAGCAAGCCAAAGTCCCTGTACATCCACTACAGCCCTATATGAGATATCTTCGCTATTGCTTATACATGCACACTTTCTTAGATCTCCTAACCAAATACAGGATTCAGGATACATCAATATTAATTTTATGGATAGTTTCTTACAGATCTTCCTTTGAAGCAATGTAATATATCAAAATGCATCACTGGGATCTACTATCGATGAAAATACATCATTGTT
>OZ026553.1:2172478-2317478 GCA_964020155.1 Chondrilla cf. caribensis
GCTTAAGGCAAGTATATTAAATGTAAATTTGAAGTGTATACATGTACATTTGCATTCGTTTTTGTTTTTGTACGTGTTTGTGCGTGCGCATATGTTAGCACAATGCTAACTAAAATTACAGGTTTCAAGGCTGACATACATAACATGTAAACATACAACACAGGCAGATTTAAGTCTAGAGCATAGATTGGATAATTATATATATGTACAGCAACCTTGTAAGGGAGAGTGCATATCAAAACTCAGTTCAACTAGAGGATGATGAACCACTTTGTTTCATTCATGTGGTGACTAAATTCTCTCTCTTGAGGAACATTGATAGTAGGGCTCACATTCAGAATCCTTGCTTGACACAGTATCCAATTTAACCAAACACCCACACAGGGGAAGACTGACAACCAACATATTGGAAGCCTTATGAAATGTTCTCTCTCTTGAGGAACATTGATAGTAGGGCCCACATTCAGAATCCTTGCTTCACACGGTATCCAATTTAACCAAACACCCACACAGGGGAAAACTGACAATAACCAACACATTGGAAGCCTTATGAAATATCATGCGTGTGACCTTACAAAGTTGCCTACTACGGCTGAAAACAACCTCTACTACTAGACTGTATTGTATACACAGGGAATCTGACTTGTGTTTCATATGTGTACCTTGTCAATGAATGTCATTAAAAGTGGGTGTGTCTTTAAAGTGACTATTAAAATAGTTTATTCCGCTGTGGTTACCATAAACTAACACCAAGAAACTGAGTGTGTTGGCTAGAGCTACAGTTATGGCTACAAACATTAAGGTCTTTCTACGAGTGGCTCTTTTGTGCTATGTGGTGACTACCAGTATCGGGGGTAGCATTGACTTACAAAAGGGACTTGCCACACTTCAGAAGGAAGTGGAGAATCTCAAACAGCAGTCTCAAGAAGAAATAAATTCTTTGGTGGCTGAGCTGAATGAGCTGAGGCAGCAGTCGCAACAGGAAATCAAGTTACTTCACCAGAGATTGGAGCAGCTTGAAGCCAAAGGTTAGTTGCACTGGGATTCATTGCAAACTGCTTGTACAATGCCATATCCTGGCTGTGACCAGAAACAGTATAGTGTCATTCCAGCTGGTGCCTTACCCACAATACCATTCGATTATGGCACCTCTGTATAAGTGATAAAGAAAGAATATGTGTGTGCAAGCTAAAAGACCCTTAGCCATTGTTGACAAAGTAGTCATTTTGAATTAAACAAAGTTATGCAGTTTTGATCTTGTTGGTCCTCGGTATATGGGTCCAATGACCAAAAATGGAAGTGAGACTGTTATCAGTAGAAATCATTTGCGGAGTGAGCTTGCGTAGCCAGCCCCTTTTTCAGATGGATTCCTAATTGGTATCCTCTGTCAGTGGATAGTGAATGGGTGGTTAATTGATTAATCACCATTTGTAATTTAGTGGGAATAACTGGAAAGCAATTACACTTATTAGACTGAGTGTATAGTCATCCAGTAGATGTGATGTGGAGCCTGTAGAGTCCTTTTCACATTTCAGGTACTGTTGAAGCATAGTATGGTCAAGCATGTTGTCATTTCCGGAATATTACATCATGCTCGGCATATCTTTTGTCCACGACCCATGGCCAAGGTCTACAACTCGAGAGTGGTAATAGAAGCGTGTACAATAATTAACGGATTGGCAAGTCTATATCCTTCATGTGTAGTGAACATCATAAATAGAGAGTTCTTGAATCCTGTGGAATTTGAGCGGGGCCAATTAATTGGCCATCGTTTTGTGAAGATAACGTGTGCGAAACTTATACCCTTCCACGGAAAGCTATAATCGACGATACCCCACCTGTTGTACTTGGAGAGTCTCTTTGAAATGTATTAATTCGTATAGGATATTACTAGGTATACATCTAAAGCTTTGTGAAGGTTTGTAAACGTTCATTCACGGTGAAAATGTGTGCAGAAAATTTAGACGGATGTTTTATTTGTGAGAGCCATTATTTTACCTTATGCTCAAAGCTTTGCGCTGAAAATTATTTGAACAATGGCACATAGAAATCTCTTTTAATGTATTTGAATGCACATACAATGTGCCTTTGGAGTTGAAAAAAGGAAAGAAAGGAAAATGTCGCTCACGCACATACAACACGCTTGACCCCTTGCGGTTTTGTGTTTATACTATAACATACACATAATAATGCATATAAATTTAACAGTTGCCAGTCCAGATATCTAGGGTCTATGGTTGAAGTACAAAATTGAAGCCATGGAATGAAGGTTATGGGTAATAAGGTTCTGCTTCACTAGCTTGTTATTTTCTTCCTGCAATTATTCAATTAGCTTGCAATATTAATGATGATCAGATTTGAAATGCAAAATCAATTGATTAATTGATTAATCATCACAGCACTACTCTAAACCAAAAGTATGCTGCTGCTACAATAGTGTGTGCGTGCATACATGTGTGTATAATGTATATGTGTGTGTGTGTGTACATGCATGTGTACATACAGTGTGGGTGCATGCATATCCATTACAAGTATGAGGCAAAAAATGCACCCTTTCTTCCTAGGATGTCATGTGGGTGAACATCAGATTACATTATTGGTGGTTTGGGCTAGAGTAGTTCAAATTATGCTCTCCATAAAACCAATGTACACACCAGCGGTATGTTTTGTGTGTGTGTGTGGGGGGGGGGGGGGCGATAGTTGATATACATGTTACATTTCAGTATATTATTAAGATGAAGATCAACAAGTTAGTGTACACGAAAATAATGCCATAATTTTATAATATATAATTTGCTACCTATTCCCATTCCATTATCTCTTCATACAATTATAGCACAATTATCAATGTGTACATACTGCATAAATGTAATAAAAACTAATTTTTATTATATTATTATACAAATATACTCTTTGAACTTCCTGAAAGTATAAATTGATATAGTGGCACTTTAAAAAGTCTATGTCTAACAGTTCTACATATCTCTCATTTTTCAATAATTTCCTTATAATTAATTCTCACATAACTATGAGAAATAATCTACTTGTCTTTAATAGAATTAGACAAACCTCTCCAAAGAATGCGACGTGGAGGAAGCAATGTTTCCCCAACTCCTGAATCTTGCATTTGTCCACCTGGACCACCTGGTCCAGCTGGACCAAAAGGTGCAAAGGGACAGCATGGAAATCGAGGCAAAATAGGAGCAATGGGGTTGAATGGAACAAATGGTGATAAGGGTGAAAAGGGAGATACAGGATCTCAAGGAATGGATGGACAAAAAGGTGACCCTGGACTAAAGGGATTACAAGGACTACCAGGACTCAATGGAACCAAGGGAGAAAGAGGTGAACAAGGAGATCAAGGAATTAACGGAACGAAAGGTGAACATGGAGATAAAGGACTACAAGGAAATGGTGGACCGAAAGGTGAACCAGGACTAAAGGGATTGCAAGGACTGCCAGGACTCAATGGAACGAAGGGAGAAAGAGGTGAACAAGGAGATCCAGGAGTTAACGGAACAAAAGGTGAACGTGGAGATAAAGGACTACCAGGAAATGGTGGAAAGAAAGGTGAACCAGGACAGACAGGACAATCGGGGCTCAAAGGAACCAAGGGAGAAAAAGGTGAACAAGGAGATCAAGGAGCTAATGGGACACAAGGTAAGCGTGGGAAAAAAGGACAACCAGGAAACGATGGACCAATAGGTGAACCAGGACTGACAGGACAACCTGGGCTCAATGGAACCAAGGGACAAAAGGGCGAACAAGGAGATCGAGGAGTTAATGGAACGAAAGGTGAACGCGGAGAAAAAGGACAGAATGATGGACAGAAAGGTGAACCAGGACTGAAAGGAGACATAGGACCACCAGGACGACATGGATCACAAGGAAATATAGGACCACCAGGACCAAAAGGAGACATAGGACACCAAGGACCACAAGGACCAAAAGGAGAAAAAGGACCCCAAGGACCATAATGACCATTGAATTAGTAGATAATCTGTATAAATCACCATTCAAGTGAGGTCAATCAATAACCAAATTAAACATGATCTCTTATAATAAGTTCAATCAATTAACCCTTTCTACTTTTTGAATGTTTAAAAGTCTGATACTGTATGCAAAAAAGTATTATATATGTATTTCATACAATATAATATTATATATAATACTGAATGTTGACGTGACATATACATGAGACATCCAATCTGACTGACTGTAAAGGAATAGTGAACCTCCTTAAACATGGAGGTCGTGTATAAAAGGCAAAGTGGTTCAAATAGGCTGTCTGATTCACTTCACCGTCAGGAATGCCCAGCGATTTATACCAATAGATTGGCAGTATACGTATACTATACAAAACGTACATATGGTACAAAATAAATGCACTGAAGGGACTGGATTCACTTAGTTTACATAAGAAAAAAACTTCATGCCTACATAAGTACTATACCTAATAAATAATAATTCATTAATTATAATGAAATACAATTAGTAAAGAATCCGCATTCCACGCTTAGAAATCGATTGCAGAACATGAACAATACGGATAACACATAATGTAACAATAACACATGAACATTGATACAACAACATGAATTTTGCAGTAAGGTATTTAATGCAAACCCCACCAGTATTTCCAAGTACTGTTTGATTGCTGTAATATTCCTGTATATAAGCAATAATTATTATGGTATAATAATTTACTTTCTTGAAAGAGGAAGCGCTTTCCATTTGAAGCAGTAAAATTGGCAAGAAGATTCGGAGTTCTCCTCCTGTACAAATGGCCAATAACAGCATTCAGAAATACTAATGACTGCATCTTAGACAACTTGAAGGCCTTCAATTAACATGGTGATAAGGCAGGCTAATGGAGACAAGGTTAATTGTATATGCTCCTTGTTATTTACTTATATTTTTGTGATAGTATTAAGTATGTATGTATATAGTCAGTCGTACACAATGTTCGGCAAGCAGAAGTGAGCCCCAATTTAGTATAGGAACAGAGACCATCATCCTACTTGTGTTAGCTTGTCTTAAGTGCATCAGAAGGGATGATTGAGAACTACAAGTCATAATTGGTTTGGCAGATTTAGCATACCAGACGTGTTCAACGGTAATGCCTATGAGCATTGTAGATTGATATGAACTGCCAGCAGTAACACAAAAGGCATGATACAAATTAAAGTGAATACGCTGGGCGATGATTTTAATAAAAAGATGGTATGAAAATTAAAGGATGAAATGCTACAAACAGAACCCTTACAAATACATGCACTGTCTATCACAGCACAAGTACATGCATACACAATGTCAATGCACATGCACAGGGCATATTCATGGATGCCAACACTAATTACACGCACATAACAAGAGGCCACATGCTCAAGTTATAGATTGTTGACCGTCCCATTATAACAGGAGGCCACAGAAGTGAACCTGTTGACCACCACATTCATGAGAGGCCTATCTTTGATCACAACACATGCTATATATATAAGAGGTTAAGCAGCTTGTGAGCTTAATAATGATCACATTCAGGCAGCTGTACCACGAGCTTGACAATGCATGCACAGTGCTGTTGTATGACTAACAACAACCTTGAATGTGTACTAACACCAATGAATAGTTAATATAAAATGAACAATGCATGGATGGTTTTTGGCCAAATTCACAAAGGCTTAAAGGCTATGGCGCTACATTGAATGTGTATGTGTGTGTATGTGTGAATATTTTCATGAAACATTCATGTGTATGTATGTGTATATATACTAGCATTATAGTACATAGTCTAAAATGGTTTCACTACAAGGTTTGACCTAATTGATTTATCATGCAGACATGTAAGAATTCTATATTTAATTAGTGTGTACGTTGTCAGGCATGAGTATGTGCATATGCTATGTAAACTTGCATGATTCAGCACAACAATATTAGCACGCAACAACAAAAATGGTCGAATCAAATAACAGAATGTTATGCATGGTTAGACAAGGTGTCTTACTAATAGTGTTAACATGCAATTGTACAAACACACAAAGTGTGATTAGGTTTTAGAGAAGGATGTTTACTGCTTCAGTTAGAAACCTACTAAACATACATGAAATTTGTCTGTCATCAACTAGTAATGTACCTACCCTTTTCCTCTACTCACTGTTTGTCACAAATGAGCAATTGATGGAGAACCAAAATGTGTTATAGCAGATACATGCCATTGTCTTGTATCCTCCCCAAAGAGCACACACAACACTCAAATTTATAACTATAAATGCAAATTTCACTTGTATACATGTGCGTGTGCATTTGTTCATGTGTACGTACAATGTGCTTGTGTGTGTGTGTGTGTGTGTGTGTGTGTGTGTGTGTGTGTGTGTGTGTGTGTGTGTGTGTGTGCATGTGTGTGTGCGTGTGTCTGTTAAAGGACATTATTTTCATTCTTACTTATTTTCCTTATTAAAGTGCCCTATTTGTACTTTGTGTGCACAAACAAGTAATTTACCTGAACCAGAAGGGCTGAATTCACAGAGAAACTCAACGATTACGTATAGCTACTACTTCTTGAAGCCATCTGTGTGACGCAATAAAGGCATACTATTTTGAAATCATTAGCGCTTAACCTGTAAATGGAGTGCGCCTTACTCCTTCATATGATTTCACCCCTTCTTTGGAATGAACACCTTCAGAGTGAAATACATTTGGATTGAACGTTACTCCACATTTTGTGTTTTGTATGAATGTGTATGTATATTATGTATGTATGCATATATGCATGTATGCATTTGCACACTGGTGTGTGTACGTGAATGTGATTATACATGTTATAGATAGTGCATAATGGCTTCACTAATAGGTTTCATTTAATTGAGTTATCATGCAGTCATAATATAAGGAGCTAATATTAAATTAGTGTGTACATTTATGCTATGCAACAGAAGATGACAATCACAACAATTAATATTAGCATGCACCTGCTAAATGTCAAGCTTAAGGCAAGCATAAATGTAAATTTCAAGTGTATACATGTACATTTGCATTCGTTTTTGTTTTTGTACATGTTTGTGCGTGCGCATGTGTTAGCACAATACTAACTAAAATTACAGGTTTCAAGGCTGACATACATAACATGCAAACATACAACACAGGCAGATTTAAGTCTGGGACATGGATTGGATAATTATGTACAGCAACCTTGAAAGGGATAGAGAGTGCGTATCAAAACTCAGTTCAACTAGAGGATGATGAACCACTTTGGTTCCTTAATGTGGTGACTAAATTCTCTCTCTTGAGGAACATTGATAGTAGGGTCCACATTCAGAATCCTTGCTTCACACAGTATCCAACCAAACACTCACACAAGGGAAAACTGACAATAACCAACACATTAGAAGCCTTATGACATATCATGCGTGTGACCTTTCAAAGTTGCCTACTCTGGCTGAAAACAACCTCTACTATCAGTGGTCCTACTAGCTATAGACTGTATTGTATCACCAGAAATCTGACTTGGGCTTCATATGTGTACATTGTCAATGAATGTCATTTAAAGTGGGTGTGTCCTCAAAGTGACCATTAAAATAGTTTGTTTTGCTGTAGCTACCATAAACAAGCACCAAGAAACTGAGTGTGTTGGCTAAAGCTACAGTTATGGCTACAAACATTAAGGTCTTTCTACAAGTAGTTCTTTTGTGCTATGTGGTGACTACCAGTATCGGGGGTAGCATTGACTTACAAAAGGGACTTGCCTCACTTCAGAAGGAAGTGGAGAATCTCAAACAGCAGTCTCAAGAAGAAATAAATTCTTTGGTGACTGAACTGAATGAGCTGAGGCAGCAGTCGCAATAGGAAATCAAGTTACTTCACCAGAGATTAGAGCAACTTGAAGCCAAAGGTTAGTTGCATTGGGGTTCATTGCATACGGCTTGTACAATGTCATTTCCTGGCTGTGACCAGAAAAAGTACAGTGTCATTCTAGCTGGTGCCTTACCCACAATCCCATTCAATTATAGTATCTCTGTATAAGTGATAAATGTCTGGGATAAAAAATGTGTGTACAAGCAAAAGGACCCTTAGCCATGCATTTTTGACACAGTAGTCATTTTGAATTAAACATAGTTATGTGGTTTTGAACTTGTTGGCCCTTGGTATATGGGTCCAATGACCAATAATGGAAGTGAGACTGTTATCAGTAAGAACGTTTTGCGGAGTGACCTTGCATAGCCAGCCCTTTTTCCTGATGGATTCCTCATTGGTGTCCACTGACAGTGGATAGTGAATCGATGGTTAATTGATTAATCACTATTTGTAATTAAGTGGGCGTAACTGGAAAACTTAATCACACTTATTAGACTGAGTGTATAGTCATCCAATAGATGTGATGCGGAACCTTTAGAGTCCTTTTCACATTTCAGGTACTATTGAAGTACAAAATTGAAGCCATGGAATGAAGGTTATGAGTAATAAGGTTCTGCTTCATGAGCACTAACTTAATTTCTTCCTGCAATTAATCAATTTGCTTGCACAATTAAAGATGATCAGATACGAAATGAAAATCAATTGATTTATTGATTAATCATCACAGCACTTCTATAACGAAAAAGTATGCTGCTGTTACAATAGTGGTGTGTGCATGCATACATGTGCATGTGCATAATGTGTATGTGTGTGTACATGTATGTGTACATACAGTGTGGATACATGCATATCCATTACAAGTAGGAGGCAAAAAGGCACCCTTTCTTCCTAGGATGTCATGTGGGTGAACATCATCAGGGCTATATAGAGTAGTTCAAAATAATTATTATGCACTCCACAAAATCAATGTACACAGCAGTGTTATGTTTATTGTGTGTGTGGACAGATATATAGTTGATATATAAGACACACATTTAAGTATTATTATTAAGATGTCTATCAACAAGTTAGTTTAAATGTACACAAAAATATGCCGTAATTGTTGCTATGGTGTGTACGAAGGGAGTACACATAAGAGATGGTTACATGTATTATAATAATTTGCTACCTTTTGCCATTTCATTATCACTTTATGCAATTATAGCACAATATATAATTGTACATACTGCATGAATATATATATATCAACAAGTTAGTTAAAATGTATATACACAAATAATATTGCATAATAATTGCTATGGTGTGTATGAAGGGAGTAATATATAATTTGCAATCTTTTGCCATTTCATTATTACTTCATACAATTATAATTATAAATAATTGTACATAGTACATATATGTAACAAAATAATTTTTCTATATTATACGAATTGCTCAAATACTCCTTGAACTTCCTGAAACTATAAATAGAATAAAGTGGCACTTTAAATAGTCTATGCCTAACAGTTCCCCACGTGAAATAAGAATACCTGATACCCAATACCTGATACCCAATACCTGATGCCTGATACCTGATACCCAATACCTGATACCCAATACCTGATGCCTGATACCTAGAACTACTAAATCTGTATTATCAGAAATATTTTAGGCACCACTAACTCATTTCTCCCATTTTTCAATAATTTCCTCATAATTAGTTCTCACTAAAAACTATATAAAATAGAATAATCTATATTTGTCTTTAACAGAATTGGACAAACCTCCGCAAAGAATGCGACGTGGAGCAGACAGTGTTTCTCCAACACCTGAAACTTGCATTTGTCCACCTGGGCAACCTGGTAAAACTGGTCCAGCTGGACCAAAAGGTGAAAAGGGACAGCGTGGAAATCGAGGCAAAATAGGAGCAATGGGGTTGAATGGAACAGATGGTGAGAAGGGTGAACAGGGAGATACAGGACTTCAAGGAATGGCTGGACAGAAAGGTGAACCAGGACTACAGGGATTGCGAGGACTACCAGGACTCAATGGAACCAAAGGAGAAAAAGGTCAACAAGGATATCAAGGAGTTAATGGAACAAAAGGTGAATGTGGAGATAAAGGACAACCAGGAAATGGTGGGTAGAAAGGTGAACAAGGACAAAAGGGATTGCAAGGACTACCAGGACTCAATGGAACCAAAGGAGAAAAAGGTCAACAAGGAGATCAAGGAGTTAATGGAACAAAAGGTGAATGTGGAGATAAAGGACAACCAGGAAATGGTGGGCAGAAAGGTGAACAAGGACTTAAAGGAGAACCGGGGCTCAATGGAACCAAGGGAGTAAGGGGTGAACAAGGAGATCAAGGAGTTAATGGGACAAAAGGAAAACGTGGAAAAAAAGGACAACCAGGGAATGATGGACAGAAAGGTGAACCAGGACTGACAGGACAAATGGGGCTCAATGGAATGAAGGGAGAAAAAGGTGAACTAGGAGATCAAGGAGTTAATGGAACAAGAGGTGAACGTGGAGAAAAAGGACAACCAGGGAATAATGGACAAAAAGGTGAACCAGGACTAAAGGGATTGCAAGGAGAAATAGGACATCAAGGACCTCAAGGACCACGAGGACCAAAAGGGGAAATAGGACATCAAGGACCACCAGGACTACCAGGAATACCAGGACCAAAAGGAGACATAGCACCATCAGGACCAGCAGGACCAAAAGGAGACATAGGACCCCAAGGACCACAAGGACCACAAGGACCAAAAGGGGAAATAGGACATCAAGGACTACAAGGACCACAAGGAACAAAAGGAGACAAAGGACCTCAAGGACCTCGAGGACCACCAGGACTACCAGAACTAAAAGGAGACATAGCAACATCAGGACCAGCAGGAACCGCTCGGTAACTAGGTATGAACGCAGTTCAGGACCTCGCTAAACAGAAAATGGCAGTATATGGCATGCCAGATGAGTGTGTATGCCAGTTTTCTGTTGGTATGCACTTGTTGAATGGTGCCGTCAGCCAATGACACTATTCAATAACAGTTTGCTTCCCTGCATCACTTTCAATTATGATTTATTCTATTAATGTTGGAAAAATGTTTGAATCACTGTCCATATGACTGTACTGATGATTGTACTTTCCATTACAATCTGTTCTGCAGGAAAATTGTAAGACATTGTTCTTGCGATGCGAAGCCAATGAATGTCGTTCCGAGACGAAATCCGGATCCAGGGGCACTCGAAAAAGGAAAAACTTTCAGCCGTCGGGGCATAGCGAGTAAGTGTGCTAGACTTGAATGATAACCTCAGTCTGATACCTTACCGTTGCCCCTATCCAACACATGGCACAAATCGCCCTGTGACCTCATAGACATAAATTTGACATATTGGCCTAAAAAGAACCCAAAAGTTTCATTGAGACACCTTTGACCAATTAAAAACGTGGGCGACCTTGATGATACTGCCCGTACGACGGAAACAACCTTGCTAACGCTTGGTAATCACCGAGTGGAAGCGAGGTTAATTGTTTCGTCACATAGGTAGATAGAGTCCGATCGAGGTCGCCCACGTGCTTAATGACTAGAAATTATGACATTAGGGCCCGTCTTCTGCACAGGTTCCTGTGAAGTTTCATCCACTGAAGGGCAACAAATGGATCACCTAGGAAGAACGATCACAGCCATTTCCTTGAGTAATGACGTCATTATGACGTCACTAATCATGTTAATGGACTTGTGAATATCTATAGATGACGTCTAGGTTTAACAACACAACCTTTCCTCTCTCTCCTTATTTTGCCGTCTACCTGTCTCCACCTCTTACTTGGGGCAACTTATTACCTAAATCACCACACTACCCAGCCCAATACTGTAATTTAGATGACCTATTGCACCCTTTTACCCATTCCAATCTGAGCTTTCTCCATATACTATCATTTACCATTTCTTCAATCTGCATGCCTATCTGATAACCCCCTAAAGAACTCCCCACATCGTCTTCCCAATTTCTCCCACCCCAACAACTGGGTCACTTTGCTAATTCCGTCCTCCCAATCATTCCTACCTTTTGCCCATACCAAATTCTTGGAGAGTAATCTATTTTCCCTTAATCTATGCACTTTCACCCAATATCTAATTGCCTGTCTTCTAGCCTCCCATCTCAAGGGGGTCAGGCCTGCCTCCAACTCAAGACCAAGTAAAGGGAAAAGGGAATGAACTCCTAAAAACTTCTTATTGCAGCCCTCTGCACTCTCTCCAATTTTGCATCACTCCCCATATTTCACAACCATATAACAGCGTGCTTCTCACCATTGAGACGTGCAACTTTGAAAAGGTTGCCAATCCTACATTTCCCAGACTCCTTACCAGCCTCATGACCCCATATAAAGCTTTCTACCATGATTATCCATTAAAGCTTCTCTCATCTTTTCGCCATTCAAAAACTCATTCAATACGATCCCCGAAATATCTATACTCTGATACCATACTCAAAATCTCCTCCCCAATTCTAAATTCCACACTAGATCTTCTTATGCTTTTCTTCCAAAAACGGACTACACTACATTTCTCTACATTAATCTTCAATTTCCATTGGTTACACCACCTATGAACAATCTCCAAAACTCTGTTTAAATCTGAAGTTTCTTCAGCTTTTATCACTAAATCATCTGCAAACATCAAACCCGGAATTATTGAATTATCCATCCTTACTTCAATCTCTTCACGTCTTAAAATTTCCATCAAATCATTAACATACAAGCTAAATAGTAGTGGTGAAAGGACACATCCTTGATGTAAACCTGTTGTTACTGAAAAATCATTACCATCATTAAACTTTGCACTTCACATCTGAATACACTGCTTTAATACATTGCAGAATTTTACCCTGAATACCCAGTGATTCCAGCTTTCCCCAAAGAAGGTCGATCCCTATCAACAGAATCATATGCTTTCTTTTAATCAATAAAAACGCTAAATATACTTACATTCGATTCCACACATTTATTGCCTATCAACACCATCATCATTATAATAATTATTATCAATACATCCCCTTCATTTCCAAAAACCATTCTGCTCCTCACATAACAAATTTTCCCCTTCTACATATGCTTCTACTCTATTTTTCATCACTGTACAAAACACTTTATATACAGCTGATAAGAGACTAATACCACGATGTAGATTTGGGTCCGGGGGTCCCCGGGCCCTTTTCTTAGGTATCGGGAGAATAATACCCCTTTGCCATGCCTCAGGCATCTGACCACTTTCAAAGCATTTACTACAGAGCTTAAAAACAAAGTCCCCCACTACTCCATTCCTGCGCCAACCCACCATAATACCATCCTCACCAGGTGCAGCCTTTTCTCTTACTCTCTTCAAAGCTTCCTCCATAATATATATATATATATATATATATATATATATATATATATATATATATAATATAAAACACATACAATACTTAGTATAATATATATAATAAAAACAATTAATATACCTATATATAGATATATTATTATAATTATGCACATAGCATCTATACCTATATATTATATAATTTCATTTTACAAACATACACACGTATATACATACACTCAATCTGTATAAATCACCGTTCAAGTGAGGTCAATCAATAACCAAATTAAACATGAATCTCTTATAATAAGTTCAATCAATTAAACCCTTTCTACTTTTTGAATTTTTAAAAGTCTGATACTGCATGCAAAAAGTATATGTATATGTATATTATAGTATATAATATTATATATATACTAAATGTTGACGTGGCATATACATGAGACATCCAATTTGACTGACTGTAAAGGAATAGTGAACCTCCTTAAACATGGAGGTTGTGTATTAAAGGCCAGGTGGTTCAAAGTGGCTGTCTGATTCACTTCACAGTCAGGAATGCCCACCGATTAATACCACTAGATTGGTAGAATACGTATACTACACAAAACGTACATATGTTACAAAATCAATGCACTAAAGGGACTGGATTCACTTAGTGTACATAAGACTTCATGCATACATAAGTACTATACTTAATAAATAATAATTCATTAATTATAATGACATACAATTAGTAAAGAATCTGCAATCCATGCTTAGAAATCGATTGCAGAACATGAACATAATATGGATAACACATAATGTAACAATAACACATGAACATTGATGCAACAACATGAACTTTGCAGTAAGGTATTTCCCCCCTGGCAAGGTGCTTATATTCAATTTGATGCTCTCACATTAATCATATATTTATGATATTAATATCATGATCAGCAATGAACAGTTAAATTAATGTATACATATATAATTATGTACATTATATATATGCAGCATATATATATATATATATATATATATATATATATATTCCTAGCTAACAGTACCTCCAACGTACATTCTTATAGACATTGTACTCCAAACTAAAAGCTCTACCCAAACTGGTTATTGCCTTCAGTGAACTGTTAATCCTGACCTGCTAGTCATAATAAATATCTGTGCTATTTGCACACTTCCCTTTTGTATCATATACTTGTAATTGTTATCAAAATTCATCAATTAAATATTGCCTACAGCAACTCATTCATAGTTATGATAGCAATCCTGCTTGAAGCTATTATGCAAATATTTTAATATTTTTACACAGAAATATACCCCATATTTAGCTGTAGTACCAAAAAGTACTGCTGATACCATTTCAATCCTCACTACCATTAATAACTTTACCATAATATAGATGCTGCTCTTAAAACAAATACTAGATACAAGTTATATTCGTGAAAATGCTACTGACAGAATCCTTACAAATACATGCACTGTCTATCACAACACATGTACATGCATACACAATGTCAATGCACATACGCAGGGCATACTCATGGATGCCAACACTAATTACACACACATAAAAAGAGGCCACATGCACAAGTTATAGATTGTTGACTGTCGCATTATAATGGGAGGCCACAGAAGTGAACCTGTTGACCACCACATTCATCAGAGGCCTTATCTTTGATCACAACACATGCTATATAATATATAAGTGGTTAAGCAGGTGAGCTTATTAATGATCACGTTCAGGCAGTACCAGGAGCTTGACAATGCATGCACAGTGCTGTTGTGTGACTAACAACACCCTTGAATGTGTTCTAACACCAATGAATAATAATAATGTAGTTAATATAGAATTAACAATGGATGGTTTTTGGCCAAACTCACAAAGGCTTAAAAGGCTATGGTGCTACATTGAATGTGTATGTGTGTGCATTTTCATGCAACATTTATGTGCATGTACATAGTCCCAAATGGTTTCACTACAAGGTTTCACCTAATTGATTTAACATGCAGTCATGTAAGAATTCTATATATTCAATTAGTGTGTATGTGGTCAGACATGAGTATGTGCTTATGTTATGTAAACTTGCATGATTCAGCACAACAATAATAGCATGCAACAACAAAAAGGTCGAATCAAATTATCAGAATGTTATGAATGGTGAATGCATGTTTAGACAAGGTGTCTTACTAATAGTGTTAGCATGCAATCGTACAAGCACACAAAGTGTGCTTAGGCTTTAGAGCAGGATGTTTACTGCTTCAGTTAGAAACCTACTATACATACATGACATTTGTCTGTCATCAATAAGTAATCTACCTACCCTTTTCCTCCACTCACTGTTTGTCACAAATGAGCAATTGATGGAGACCCAAAATGGGTTATAGCAGATACACGCCATTGTCTTGTATCCTCCCCAAAGAGCACACACAACTCAAATTTATAACTATAAATGCAAATTACACTTGCATACATGTGCGTGTGCATTTGTTTATGTGTACGTACAATGTACACTGTGCATGTGTGTATGTTTGTTTGTGTGTGTGTGTGTGTGTGTGTGTGTGTGTGTGTGTGTGTGTGTGTGTGTGTACGTATAGTAAATGGAAGGATATTCTCCTATGCAGACCTCCAGTGTTGCCCAAGTGAGAATTTCCACTTTTGCACGCACAAGGGGACGAAGACCTGTATCCCCGTGTCCTGGTTCTGTGATGGGTTCGAGGATTGCGACAGCGGGGAGGACGAGAAGTCGGCCGTGTTCCTGGACATGATAGAGCACTGCCCAGCTGGCCATTTCCATGGCAACGTGATGGACCAATCAGAATGTCTTTATATGTGAATGACCTGGTACCAGAACTATGTACGTGTGTGCATGTATGAATGTGTATGTATATTATGTATGTATGCATATATGTATGGATGCATTAGCACAATGGTGTGTGTACGTGAATGTGATTTCATGTTATAGATAATGTAAAATGGCCTCACTTATAGGTTTCATTTAGTTGAGTTATCATGCAGTCATATAAGGAGCTAATATTTAATTAGTGTGTACATTAATGCTATGCAACACATGATGGCAATCACAACAATAATATTATTAGCATGCACCTGCTAAGTGTCAAATCATGCTCAAGTATAAATGTAAATTTGTGTATAAAAAGTGTAACCATAAATGCAAATTTCACTTGTATACATGTGCGTGTGCATTTGTTCATGTGTACGTACAATGTACACTGTGCATGTGTGTGCTGGTGTGTGTATGTGTGTGTGTGTGTGTGTGTGTGTGTGTGTGTGTGTGTGTGTGTGTGCGTGCATGCGTGCGTGTGTGTGCATGTATGAATGTGTATGTATATTATGTATGTATGCATATAATGTATGTATACATTTACACACTGGTGTGTGTACGTGAATGTGATAACATGTAATAGATAGTGCAAAATGGCTTCACTTATAGGTTTCATTTAATTGAGTTATCATGCAGTCCATATAAGGAGCTAATATTAAATTAGTGTGTACATTGATGCTATGCAAAATGCATGATTCAACACAAGATGACAATCACAACAATTAATATTAGCATGCACTTGCTAAATGTCCAATCAAGCTTAAGGCAAGTATAAATGTAAATTTCAAGTGTATACATGTACATTTGCATTTGTTTATGTTTTTGTACGTGTTTGTGCGTGCGCATGTGTTAGCACAATGCTAACTGAATTACAAGTCTCAAGGCTGACATACATAACATGCAAACATACAACCCAGGCAGATTTAAGTCTGGGACATGGATTGGATAATTATGTCAGCTACCTTGAAAGGGATAGAGAGTGCATATCAAACCTCGGTTCAACTAGAGGATGATGAACCACTTTGGTTCATTCATGTGGTGACTAAATTCTCATTCCACATTCAGAATCCTTGCTTCACACAGTATCCAACCAAACACCCACACAGGGGAAAACTGACAATAACCAACACATTAGAAGCCTTAAGACATATCATGAGTGTGACCTTTCAAAGTTGCCTACTCAGGCTGAAAACAACATCTACTATCAGTTGTCATACTAGCTATAGACTGTATTGTATATACCGGGAATCTGGGTTGCGCTTCATACGTGTATGTACATTGCCAATGAATGTCATTAAAAGTGGGTGTGTCCTCATTGTGACCATTAAAATAGTTTGTTCTGCTGTGGTTACCATAAACTAACTTAGTGTGTTGGCTAGAGCTACAGTTATGGCTACAAACGTTAAGGTCTTTCTACAAGTAGTTATTTTGTGCTATGCGGTGACTACCAGTATCGGGGGTAGCATTGACTTCCAAAAAGGCACTTGCCTCATTTCAGAAGGAAGTGGAGAATCTCAAACAGCAGTCTCAAGAAGAAATAAATTCTTTGGTGACTGAGCTGAATGAGCTGAGGCAGCAGTCAAAACAGGAAATCAAGTTACTTCACCAGAGATTGGAGCAACTTGAGGCCAAAGGTTAGTTGCACTGGGGTTCATTGCAAACCTTTTCAATAAGGTTTAATAAGGTATAGGCTTAATAATAGTAATAATGTTCTGCTTCACAAACTTAATTTCTTCTTGCAATTAATCATTTTGCTTGCACTATTAATGATGATCAGATTCGAAATAAAAATCAATTGATTAATCGATTAATCATCACAGCACTACTATAAACCAAAAGTATGCTGCTGTTCCAATAGTGGTGTGTGCGTGCATACATGTGCATGTGCATAATGTGTATGTGTGTGTATATGTATGTGTACACATACAATGTGGATACATGCATATCCATTGCAAGTATGAGGCAAAAAGGCACCCTTTCTTCCTAGGATGTCATGGTGGTGAACATCATAAGGGCTAGAGTAGTTCAAAATATTGCACTCCACAAAACCAATGTACACAACGGTGTTATGTTTATTGTGTGTGTGGACAGATAATTGATATACCATATATATATATCAACAAGTTAGTTTAAATGTATATACACAATAATATTGCATAATTGTTGCTATGGTGTGTATGAAGGGAGTAATATATAAATTGCAATCTTTTGCCATTTCATTATCACTTATACAATTATAATTATAAATAATTGTACATAGTACATAAATGTAACAAATGATTTTTCATATATTATACAAATTGCTCAAATACTCCTTGAACTCCCTGAAACTACAAATAGATATAAAGTGGTACTGTAAGTAGTCTATGCCTAACAGTTCCCCATGGTAAATAAGAATACCTGATATATACCCAATACCTGATACCCGATACCTGAAAACTATATAATATAAATATATATAATATTCTATGCTTGTCTTTAACAGAATTGGACAAACCTCTACAAAGAATGCGACGTGGAGCAGACAGTGTTTCTCCAACACCTGGAACTTGTCTTTGTCCACCTGGACCACCTGGTCAGCCTGGTTCAGCTGGACCAAAAGGTGAAAGGGGGCAGCGTGGAAATCGAGGCAAAATAGGAGCAATGGGGTTAAACGGAACAAATGGTGAGAAGGGTGAACAGGGAGATATGGGACCTCAAGGAATGGTTGGACAAAAAGGTGAACCAGGACTAAAGGGATTGCAAGGACTGCCAGGACTCAATGGAACCAAGGGAGAAAAGGGTGAGCAAGGAGATCAAGGAGTTAATGGGAAAAAAGGTGAACGTGGAGAGAAAGGACAACCAGGAAATGGTGGACAGAAAGGTGAACCAGGACTAAAGGGATTGCAAGGACTGTCAGGACTCAATGGAACCAAGGGAGAAAAGGGTGATCAAGGAGATCCAGGAGTTAATGGGAAAAAAGGTAAATGTGGAGAGAAAGGACAACCAGGAAATGGTGGACAGAAAGGTGAACCAGGACTAAAGGGATTGCAAGGACTGCCGGGACTCAATGGAACCAAGGGGCAAAAGGGTGAACAAGGAGAAATAGGACCCCAAGGACCACCAGGGCTACGAGGACTGAAAGGAGACATAGGACCCCAAGGACTACAAGGACCAAGAGGAGAAATAGGACCCCAAGGAGAAATAGGAAGTCAAGGACCACCAGGGCCACAAGGACTGAAAGGAGACATAGGACCACAAGGATAACAAGGACCAAGAGGGGAAATATAGGACCCCAAAAACCACCAGGACCACTGAATTAGTAGATAATTTGTGTATGTAATTCACCATTAAATTGAGGCCAATCAATAACCAAAGTAAACATGAATCTCTTATAATAAGTTCAATCAATTAAACCATTCTACTTTTTGAATTAATTTTTTTAAAAGTCTATATACATGCAAAGAGTATATATATTGTGTATACAATATAATATAATATATATACTGCTAATGAACACATGTGACATGACATGCACATGAGACATTCAATCTTACTGGCTGTAAAGGAAGAGTGAACCTCCTTGAACATGGGGGTCGTGTATAAAAGGCAAAGTGGTTCAAATAGACTGTCCGGTTCAGTTCACCGTCAGGAATGCCCAGTGATTTATGCCACTAGATTGGCAGTATATGTACACTACACAAAGCATACAATGTCATATGTTACAATATAAATACACTAAAAGGATTCACTTGTGTACATAAGCACTTCATGCATACATAAATACTATACCTAATAAATACCTTTTTACAATTCATTGATTATAATGAAATACAATTGTGTATGGATATGAGAAAAGGGGTACTTCTTCATTTTTCGTGCTTTTGCGTTTTTTGGTATCAGTCGATAGCGCTATCCCTGAGCATTACGATGACGCAAACCATTTTTCCGTACGTTGCTTCCTCATCGAGTTATGCGGAAAATTAGCAGCCATTCTGGTATATCGCGAAAGTGAGAACGAGCGTAGTTAGGGTTGGACCACAACTTCCGTATACTCGCAAACCATGACATCATAACTAATTTGCATAATTAAAAAATGGCGTCCAAAATCGTCGCGAATTTTATGAGTGCTTTTAATTGAATTTATTCAGGATTACATGTACGATTTTTGCTTGAAAGGCTCCTATTTACTCTAAAGTGAGGACTGGTAGCCATTTACCTACGTATGTGAATGTCTTTATACATTCCGCGCTGGTTGTGCGGCAATTGTATAACTTCGCGAACTAAAAATGGCGTACTTCCGGGAGATAGAAAATCGAGTATATCTCAAAAATCACAAGACGTATCATCACGGCGCTTTCAGGTACAATTCTACTAATGGTATAGACCATGATTCCGGAATAAAATAAAAATCGTTTACAAAAACGCAAAACCATATTTTGACCTCTACCCACACTTGTGTACACAACAAGAAGTACCCCTTTTCTCATATCCACTCACAATTAGTAAAGAATCCGCATTCCATGCATAATATGCTTAGACATCGATTGCAGTACATGAACAATATGGAACAAATGTAACAATAACATATGAACACTAAATTGATGCAGCAGCATGAACTTTGCAGTAAGATATTTCCCCCGGCAAGGTGCTAATAATTCTATTTGATGTTCTCACATTAATCATAATATATGTGACATTAACATCATCAGCAATGAACAGTTAATGTATGCATATGATAATTATGTGTATATTATACATATATATTCTTGCATGTTATGTGCTGCCATCAAACATATGTACATACATACACACAATATGTATATTCAATATGTGTAAGTTTTTACCGTTACTTCTCATTCATATAAACAATTTAGATTGTGTCAATTCATAGGAATACATCCCTAAATAATCAACAGTTTGTGTAATCACAGTGAGTGCACTCACAATCTGTATTCCATACCACTAAAGAAGACAGCAGTCAGCTGTCGAAACGTTTGGTGTAAAAATTATTTGGCTAGTGAATTACATTGCATTTGTGATATATGACTACACCTAGCCATTCAACCATTTTGTATGTTCTTATGTAGATTGCACTATTGCTTATTGTGATTGCACTAATAAAGGAGATTGTCTACAATATGAGTATTGAAATTGAAAAGGGGATAGCCAATTCTCAACACTTTTCTCATCAGCTGGACTCAAACCCACGACCTGAAGCCTAGAGTTAGTGCCTGCAGTACCTGACCACTGGAGCCACATTGAATGCCTGAGAAATTATAGAGACATATTAAGTGCTTCAAATACTTGTACTAAATCAATGGAGCCTATACTAGTACTGCAATTTTCCCACTATTTTTCCAGATAGCATCACACCTCACTTCAAGACACCTATACTCATGATTGTTCAGTTCGATGCGAAGTCTTTTTGTGCAATGCAATTGTAGGTACTAAATTAAATACTGGGCCCTGTGTCCAGGCCCTTTCGTAAAGGGATTATCTACCGTTTCATTAGGTTTCACAGAGATTAGGATTGGGGACAGAAGTATGCTTTATAATGAGAATGTTGAAAAGGAGAAAAGGCCCTAACATAAGAAACAACTGACACAGATTCAGCTACAACTAAGAAGACAACACAAGTGACATGTGACCTACATTGCAACTGACATTCGTATTTAGCTCATAAATGCATGACATACTTTTTAAACTGTACATGTAAATTAAAATCAAATAAACCTAGTAGTACATGTATACTCTTGTATAATACGTATTATATGGTATGATAATACAGCAACTGTATGATTGGACCCCTTCAATCACATGGGCTCCCTCTTTTAAATCTTAATTGCCTGTAGTATACTGAGAACAGAAAACACATTCTCATCTGGTACACTGTAATAATAATAGTCTCGCTTAGCCAGACTCAAGCCCTTGCCAGTGGTGTGCAATGTTGTCCTTAGTCACATGGTCCAGCTTGTCTGGCCAGAGTAGACTATCATGCATTCTTCATTCATCACATAACTATGAGAAATAATCTAATTGTCTTGAATAGAATTGGACAAACCTCTACAAAGAATGCGACGTTGAGGAGACAATGTTTCCCCAACACCTGAATCTTGCATTTGTCCCGCTGGACCACCTGGTCAACCTGGTCCACCTGGACCAAAAGGTGCAAAGGGACAGCATGGAAATCAAAGTGGAATAGGAACAATGGGATTGAATTGAACAGATGGTGAGAAGGGTGAACAGGGAGATACAGGACCTCAAGGAATGGATGGACAAAAGGACAACCAGGAAATGGTGGACAGAAAGGTGAACCAGGACTTGAAGGACAATTGGGGCTCAAAGGAATCAAAGGAGAAAAAGGTGAACAAGGAGATCAGGGAGTTAATGGGACAAAAGGTAAGTGGGGGAAAAAGGACAACCAGGAAATGATGGACCAATAGGTGAACCAGGACTGACAGGACAACCAGGGTTCAATGGAACCAAGGGACAATTGGGTGAACAAGGAGATCAAGGAGTTAATGAAACGAAAGGTGAATGTGGAGAAAAAGGACAGAATGATGGACAGAAAGGTGAACCAGGACTAAAGGGATTTTAAGGAGACATAGGACCCAAAGGAACACCAGGACCAATAGGGGAAAGAGGACCAAAAGGAGACATAGGACCACCAGGACCATCAGAACCAAAAGTAGACAAGAGGACCCCAAGGACCACAAGGACCAAAAGAAGACATTGGACCAAAAGGAGACATAGGACCCCAAGGACCACAAGGACCAAAAGGAGACATTGGACCAAAAGGAGACATAGGACCCCAAGGACCACAAGGACCACCAGGACCAAAAGGAGACAAAGGAGACATACGACCCCAAGGACCACCGGGACCAAAAGGAGACATTGGACCAAAAGGAGACATAGGATCCCAAGGACCCCAAGGACCACCAGGACCACCAGGACCAAAAGGAGACATACGACCCCAAGGACCACCGGGACCAAAATGACCATTAAATTAGTAGATAATCTGTATTAATCACCGTTCAAGTGAGGTCAATCAATAACCAAATTATACATGAATCTCTTTTGATAAGTTCAATCAATTAACCCTTTCTACTTTTTGAATTTTAAAAAGTCTGATACTGCATGTAAACGTTTATTATATATGTATATTATATAATATGATACTATATATATATAATATATACTGAACGTTAACGTGACATATACGTACATGAGACATTCAATCTGACTGACTGTAAAGGAATAGTGAACCTCCTGAAACATGGAGGCCGTGTATTAAAGGCAAGGTGGTTCAGGTCTAAGGTCGTGAAGAAAATCAAGTGTATCTTTCCCAAAAGATCCAGAAGATTCGATTGCAACGGGGACGAAAATATGGGATTGACAAAGATCGGAATAGATCAGAATAAAGGATCCATTCGCTTGCTGCTGCTCTGTCAGCCACAATTAATGCCAGCACCATTGCAGGAAAAAGGGATGTTTGTGGGGGCATATATATATATATAGTATTATAATATATAATATATATATTATAATTATGTACATAATATCTATATCTATATTATATTGTATATATTTCATTTTACAAACATACATACGTACATGCATACACTCCATACTTATATTCAATATATGCAAGTTTTTACTGTTACTTTAATCTCATCCATCCAATAATACATCCCTAAATAATCAACAGTGGGTGTAATCACAGTTTAGGTGTGGAGGTCTTGGTGGACTATATCCCTGTTGGAACCTTAGAGCCGTTTATCCTTCACACTAAAGTGTACATAGTGGACAATCAGTCCACAGGGCACTGCTGGCACAAATCACTACCAGTGGCTACCTAAGGAAGGTATAAAGAGTATACTGCTAATTTTGGCATGTGCATGTGTGTGTGTGTGTGTGTGTGTGTGTGTGTGTGTGTGTGTGTGTGTGTGTGTGTGTGTGTGTGTGTGTGTGTCTGAATATTCTATGTCATTAGTGGAAGATTGTGGAGGTCAGTTGATGCAATTCACGTGCATAATCAGACTATTACATTCCATTTGAGTGGAATATAGTAGTACTGTTGGTACCATTTCATTCCTAGCTAACAGTAGCTCCAACATACATTTTTATACACATTGTACTCCAAACTGAAAGCTCTACTTAAACTGGTTATTGCCTTCAGTGAGCTGTTAATCCTGATCTACTATTCATAATAAATATCTGTGCTATTTGCACACTTCCCTTTGCTATTGTACACTTGTAATGGTTATCAAAAATCATCAATTGAATATTGCCTGAAGCAACTCATTGATAGTTATGATAGCAATCCTGCTTGAAGCTAATATGCAAATATTTTATTTTACACAGAAATATGCCACATAATTAGCTGTAGTACCTAAAAGTACTACAATACCATTTCAATCCTCACTACCATACCTTAAGACACTGCTCTTAAAACAAATATTAGATACAAATTATCTACGTGAGAGTTAGTTCCAGCAATTCTATCATTTTAATTGGAAACACGGCACATGTGGTATGTTAGGGCTGTAGTGGAAACATACAGACACTTTGGCTTTGTTGTTAACTGGGGTTTCACCCCCATAAACAAGCATCATACATACATCCACTACAGCCCTATAATATTATTATATGAGATACCTTCGCTATTACATATTACACATGCACACTTCTTTCTTGGATCTCCTAACCAAATATAGGATACACTACAGCTCTATATGAGATACCTTCACTATTACATACACATGCACACTTCTTTGTTGGATCTCCTAACAAAATACACCTATAGGACACAATATAGCCCCTATAATATGAGATACCTTCACTATTACATGCACATGCACATTTCTTTCTTGGATCTCCTAACTAAATACAGGATACAGTATACATCAATGTTCATGGGTGGTTTCTTACAGATTAGAACAGAATATGTGACATCTTCTCTGGAGTGCCTCATGCAAACCCCACCAGTATTTCCAGGTAGTGTTTGATAGCTGTAATATTCCAGTATATAAGCAATAATTATGGTAATAATAATTCACTTTCTTGAAAAGGAAGTGCTGTCCATTTGAAACAGTTGAGTTGGTGTGTCCTCCTCCTGTGCAAATGGCCAATAACAACTGCATCTTAGACAACTTGAAGATCTTCAATGAAGTATATAAGCAATAATTATGGTAATATAATTTACTTTCTTGAAAAGGAAGTGCTGTCCATTTGAGTTGAGTTGGTGTGTCCTCCTCCTGTACAAATGGCCAATAACAACTGCATCTTAGACAACTTGAAGATCTTTAATGAACACAGTAATAAGGCAGGCTAATAGAGTCAAGGTTAATTGTTTTTGCTCCTTTAGCTTATAATTTGTTTATTTTCATACGATAGCATTATAATATATAGTTAGTCATACACAATGTTCGGCCTTCCACTTGCGAGGGGCAAGCAAAAGTGAGCCCCAATTTAGTATGGAAACAGAGACAGTTGTCCTACTTGTATGGGACTCGAATTAGCTTGTCTCAAGTGCATCAGAAGGGATGACTGAGAATTACAAGCCATAATTGGTTTGGCAGTTTTAGCATACTAGATGTGTTCAACGGTAATGGCTTGATATGAACTGCCAGTACAGGCATGATAGAAAGTGAATACGCTGGGTGATGATCTTAATACAAAGATGGTATAAAATTTAAAGGATGAAATGCTACAGACATAAATCCTTACAAATACATGCACTGCCTATCACAACACATGCACATACATACACAATGTCAATGCACATACGCAGGGCATATTCATGGATGTGAACACTAATTACACACATAACAAGAGGCCACATGCACAAGTTATAGATTGTTGACCGTCCCATTATAATGGGAGGCCACAGAAGTGAACCTGTTGACCACCACATTCATGAGAGGCCTTATCTTTGATCACAACACATGCTATATAATATATAAGTGGTTAAGCAGGTGAGCTTATTAATGATCACGTTCAGGCAGTACCATGAGCTTGACAATGCATGCACAGTGCTGTTGTGTGACTAACAACACCCTTGAATGTGTGCTAACACCATTAAAATAATTATAATATAGTTAATATAGAATTAACAATGGATGGTTTTTGGCCAAACTCACAAAGGCTTAAAAGGCTATGGTGCTACATTGAATGCGTATGTGTGTGCATTTTCATGCAACATTTATGTGCATGTACATAGTCCCAAATGGTTTCACTACAAGGTTTCACCTAATTGATTTAACATGCAGTAATGTAAGAATTCTATATTGAATTAGTGTGTATGTGGTCAGACATGAGTATGTGCATATACCATGTAAACTTACATGATTAAGCACAACAATATTAGCATGCAACAACAAAAATGGTCGAATCAAATTACCGGATTGTTATGCATGGTGAATGCATGTTTAGACAAGGTGTCTTCCTAATAGTGTTAACATGCAATCGTACAAGCACACAGTGTATTTAGGCTTTAGAGCAGGATGTTTACTGCTTCAGTTAGAAAACCTACTATACATACATGACATTTGTCTGTCATCAATTAGTAATCTACCTACCCTTTTCCTCCACTCACTGTTTGACACAAATGAGCAATTGATGAAGAACCAAAATGGGTTATAGCAGATACATGCCATTGTCTTGTATCCTCCCCAAAGAGCACACACAACACTCAAATTTATAACTATAAATGCAAATTTCACTTGTATACGTGTGCGTGTGCATTTGTTCATGTGTACATACAATGTACACTGTGCATGTGTGTGTTTGTGTGTGTGTGTGTGTGTGTGTGTGTGTGTGTGTGTGTGTGTGTGTGTGTGTGTGTGTGTGTGTGTGCATGTATGAATGTGTATGTATATTATGCATGTATGCATTTGTACACTGGTGTGTGTACGTGAATATGATTACATGTAATAGATAGCGCAAAATGGCTTCACTTATAGGTTTCATTTAATTGAGTTATCATACAGTCATATAAGGAGATAATATTAAATTAGTGTGTACATTGATGCTATGAAAGATGCACGATTCAACATAAGATGACAATCACAACAATATTAGCATGCACCTGCTAAATGTCAAATCAAGCTTAAGGCAAGTATAAATGTAACTTTCAAGTGTATACGTGTACATTTGCATTTGTTATATGTGTTAGCACAATGCTAACTAAATTACATGTTTCAAGGCTGACATACATAACATGCAAACATACAACACAGACAGAATTTAAGTCTGGGACATGGATTGGATAATTATGTACAGCAACCTTGAAAGGGATAGAGAGTGCATATCAAAACTCAGTTCAACTATAGAGGATGATGAACCACTTTGGTTCATTCATGTGGTGACTAAATTCTCTCTCTTGAGGAACATTGATAGTAGGGTCCACATTCAGAATCCTTGCTTCACACAGTATCCAACCAAACACCCACACAGGGGAAAACTAACAATAACCAACACATTAGAAGCCTTATGAAATATCATGCATGTGACCTTTTAAAGTTGCCTACTCCGGCTGAAAACAACCTCTACTGTCAGTGGTCCTGCTGTAGCTATAGACTGTATTGTATACACCAGGAATCTGGGTTGGGCTTCATATGTGTATGTACATTGTCAATGAATGTCATTAAAAGTGGGTGTGTCCTCATTGTGACCATTAAAATAGTTTGTTCTGCTGTGGTTACCATAAACTAACACCAAGAAACTGAGTGTGTTGGCTAGAGCTACAGTTATGGCTACAAACGTTAAAGTCTTTCTACAAGTGGCTCTTTTGTGCTATGTGGTGACTACCAGTATCGGGGGTAGCATTGACTTACAAAAGGCACTTGCCACACTTCAGAAGGAAGTGGAGGATCTTAAACAGCAGTCTCAAGAAGAAATAAATTCTTTGGTGACTGAGCTGAATGAACTGAGGCAGCAGTCGAAACAGGAAATCAAGTTACTTCACCAGAGATTAGAGCAACTTGAAGCCAAAGGTTAGTTGCACTGGGGTTCATTGCAAACATTTTTAATAAGGTTTAATAAGGTATAGGCTTAATAGTAGTAAGAATGTTCTGCTTCACTAACTTAATTTCTTCTTGCAATTAATCAATTTGCTTGCACTATTAATGATGATCAGATTCGAAATGATAATCAATTAATTAATCGATTAATCATCACAGCACTACTATAAACCAAAAGTATGCTGCTGTTACAATAGTGGTGTGTGCGTGCATACATGTGTATGTGTGTATATGTATGTGTACACATACAGTGTGGATACATGCATATCCATTGCAAATATGAGGCCAAAAGGTCACCTTTTCTTCCTAGGATGTCATGTGGGTGAACATCATCAGGAATAGGGTAGTTCAAAATATTGCACTCCACAAAACCAATGTACACAACGGTGTTATGTTTATTGTGTGTGTGGACAGATAGTTGATATACCATAATATATATCAACAAGTTAGTTTAAATGTATATACACAAATAATATTGCATAATTGTTGCTATGGTGTGTATGAAGGGAGTAATATATAATTTGCAATCTTTTGCCATTTCATTATTACTTCATACAATTATAATTATAAATAATTGTACATAGTACATAAATGTAACAAATGACTTTTCTTATATTATACAAATTGCTCAAATACTCCTTGAACTTCCTAAAACTATGAAGTGGTACTGTAAGTAGTCTATGCCTAACAGTTCCCCACGTTCAATAAGAATACCTGATACCCAATACCTGATACCCGATACCTGAAAACTATATAATATAACTATATAAAATATTCTATGCTTGTCTTTAACAGAATTGGACAAACCTCTACAAAGAATGCGACGTGGAGCAGACAGTGTTTCTCCAACACCTGGAACTTGTCTTTGTCCACCTGGACCACCTGGTCAGCCTGGTTCAGTTGGACCAAAAGGTGAAAAGGGGCGGCGTGGAAATCGAGGCAAAACAGGAGCAATGGGGTTGAATGGAACAGATGGTGAGAAGGGTGAACAGGGAGATATAGGACTTCAAGGAATGGTTGGACAAAAAGGTGAACCAGGACAAAAGGGATTGCAAGGACTGCCAGGACTCAATGGAACCAAGGGAGAAAAGGGTGAGCAAGGAGATCAAGGAGTTAATGGGAAAAAAGGTAAACGTGGAGATAAAGGACAACCAGGAAGTGTCGGACAGAAAGGTGAACAAGGACTAAAGGGATTGCAAGGACTGCCAGGACTCAATGGAACCAAGGGAGAATAGGGTGAGCAAGGAGATCCAGGAGTTAATGGGACAAAAGGTGAACATGGAGATAAAGGACAACCAGGAAATGGCGGACAGAAAGGTGAACCAGGACTAAAGGGATTGCAAGGACTGCCAGGACTCAATGGAAACAAGGGGCAAAAGGGTGAACAAGGAGATCAAGGAGTTAATGGGACAAAAGGTGAACAGGGACTAAAGGGATTGCAAGGAGAAATAGGATATCAAGGACCACCAGGACCACCAGGACCACAAGGACTGATTGGAGAAATAGGACATCAAGGATCACAAGGACCACCAGGACCACAAGGACTGAAAGGAGAAATAGGACGTCAAGGACCGCCAGGACTGCCAGGACCACCAGGACCACAAGGACCACAAGGACCACAAGGACCAAAGGACCAAGAGGAGAAATAGGACCCCAAGTACCGCCAAGACCACTGAATTAGTAGATAATTTGTGTATGTAATTCACCATTATAGTGAGGCCGATCAGTAACCAAAGTGAACTGAATCTCTTATAATAGGTTCAATCAATTAATCCATTCTACTTTTGAATTTTTGAAAGTCTGATAAAAATATACATGCAAAGAGTATATATTATATTGTGTATACAATCTAATATAATAATATATATGTATATAATATAATATAATATTATATATACTGCTAATGAACACATGTTGACATGACATACACATGAGGCATTCAATCTTACTGACTGTAAAGGAACAGTGAACCACCTGAAACATGGAGGTTGTGTATTAAAGGCTGTCTGATTCACTTCACAGTCAGGAATGCCCAGCGATTTATGCCACTAGATTGGCAGTATACGTACACTACACAAAGCATACAATATCATATGTTACAATATAAATACACTAAAGGGATTCACTTGTGTACATAAGACAAAAATTTCATGCATACATATGTACTATACCTAATAAATAACTTTATGATACTTCTAATTATAATGAAATACAATTAGTAAAGAATCTGCATTCCATGCTTAGAAATCAATTGCAGAACATAAACAACATGGATAACAAATGTAACAATAACACATGAACATTGATGCAGCAGCATGAACTTTGCAGTAAGGTATTTCCCCCAGCAAGGTGCTTATAATTCTATTTGATGTTCTCACATTAATCATATTATATATGTGACATTAACATCATCAGCAATGAACAGTTAATGTTTACATATTATGATAATTATGTGCATATTATACACACATAATATATGTATGTTTACATGTTATGTGCTGCCAATCTTACAAACATACATACATATATACACACAATATGTATATTCAATATGTGTAAGTTTTTACTGTTACTTCTCATTCATATAAACAATTCAGATTCTGTCAATTCATAGGATTACATCCCTAAATAATCAACAGTTGGTATAATCAGAGTTAAGGTGTGAAAATCTTGATGGACTATATCCCTGTTGGAACCTTAGAGCCGTTTATCCTCAAACTAAAGTGCACATAGTGGACAATCAGTCCACAGGAGTACATGTTGTGTGTGTATGTGTGTGTGTGTACGTGGGTGTACGTGTGTGTGTGTGTGTGTGTGTGTGTGTGTGTGTGTGTGTGTGTGTGTGTGTGTGTGTATGTGTGTGTGTGTGTGTGTGTGTGTGTGCGTGCATGTGTGTGCAGGTCCGTATATATGTGTGATACAGATGCATGTGTGCTCATGCAGGTGTACCTATTGGATATGTTTTTATGCAAGCCTTCAAGTGTGCTTACATTGGGGGTGGTCTGTATGCATGTCTGCAGCTATGACCCTGTACATTATTACATCAAGCTCTTCATTGCAACTGCAAGTGAGTTCTAATTATATTCTTAAGCTTGTTGAACTTGTTGAAAACCTTAAGAATATATGTGATTTTGAGCATTTTTGGTTTAAAACCAGACTGTGGTGTTAAAAAGTGTGAGTGTGTGCTGTCGGTATGTGTGCATGTGCATACATCTCCCTACTTGAATTATATCTGTATGTTATAATACATGTAGTGTAGTATTGCAAGTTGTGTACCAGTTAATGTCCATGACATAATATTATTATGACACTGACATGAGATGCTGTATATGTTCTTATGTAGATTGCACTATTGCTTATTGCGATTGCACTAATAAAGGAGATTGTCTACAATATGAGTATTGAAATTGAAAAGGGGATAGCCAATTCTCAACACTTTTCTCCTCAGCTGGACTCAAACCCACGACTTGAAGTCTAGAGTTAGTGCCTGCAGTACCTGACCACTGGAGCCAGGTTGAATGCCTGAGAAATTATAGAGACATATTAAGTGCTTCAAATAGTACTGCAATTTTCCCAACATTTTTCCAGAAAGTATCACACCTCACTTCAAGACACCTATACTCATGATTGTTCAGTTCAATGTGAAGTCTTTTTGTGCAATTGTAGGTACTAAATTAAATACTGGGCCCTGTATCCAGGCCCTTCCCTAAAGGGATTATCTACAGTTTATTAGGTTTCGCAGAGATTAGGATTGGGGACAGAAGTATGCTGTTATAATGAGAATGTTGAGAAGGAGAAAAGGTCCTAACGTGAGAAACAACTGACACAGATTCAACTACAACTAAGAAGACAACACAAGTGACATGTGACCTACATTGCAACTGACATTCGTATTTAGCTCATAAACGCATGACATACTTTTTAAACTGTACATGTAAATTAAAATCAAATAAACCTAGTACATGTATACTCTTGTATAATACGTATTGTATGGTATGATGATACAGCAATTGTATGATTGGACCCCTTCAATCACATGGGCTCCCTCTTTTAAATCTTAATTGCCTGTAGAATACTGAGAACAGAAAACACATTCTAATCTGGTACAATGTAATAATAATAGTCTCGCTTAGCCAGACTCAAGCCCTTGCCAGTGGTGTGTAATGATGTCATTAGTCACATGGTCCAGCTTGTCTGGCCACAGTAGACTATCATGCGTTCTTCATTCATCTATGAGAAATAATCTACTTGTCTTGAATAGAATTGGACAAACCTCTACAAAGAATGTGACGTGAAGGAGACAATGTTTCTCCAACACCTGAATCTTGCATCGTCCAGCTGGACCACCTGCTTAACCTGGTCCAGCAGGACCTAAAGGTGCAAAGGGACAGCGTGGAAATCAAAGTGGAATAGGAGCAATGCGGTTGAATTGATTAAATGGTGAGAAGGGTTAACAGGGAGATACAGGACATCAAGGCATGGACGGACAAAAAGGTGAACCAGGACAAAAGGGATTGGCAATGCAAGGATTGCCAGGACTCAATGGAACCAAGGGAGAAAGAGGTGAACAAGGAGATCAAGGTGTTAATGGAATCAAAGGTGAACATGGAGATAAAGGACAACCAGGAAATGGTGGACAGAAAGGTGAACAAGGACTTAAAGGACAATTGGGGCTCAAAGGAATCAAAGGAGAAAAAGGTGAAGAAGGAGATCAAGGAGTTAATGGGACAAAAGGTAAGGGGGAAAAAGGACAACCAGGAAACGATATAGGTGAACCAGGACTGACAGGACAACCAGGGTTCAATGGAACCAAGGGACAATTGGGTGAACAAGGAGATCAAGGAGTTAATGAAACAAAAGGTGAATGTGGAGAAAAAGGACAAAATGATGGACAGAAAGGTGAACTAGGACTAAAGGGATTGTAAGGAGACATAGGACCCAAAGTAACACCAGGACCAATAGGAGAAAGAGGACCAAAGGAGACATAGGACCACCAGGACCACAAGGAGATCAATCACAAGGAAACATAGGACCGCCAGGACCACCAGGACCAAAAGAAGACATAGGACCCCAAGGACCACCAAGACCACTAGGACTAAAATGACCATTGAATTAGTAGATAATCTGTATAAATCACCGTTCACGTGAGGTCAATCAATAACTAAGTTAAACATGAATCTCTTATAAAAAGTTCAATCAATTAACCCTTTCTACTTTTTGAATTTTTAAAAGTCTGATACTGCATGCAAAAGTTTATTATAATATGTATAATATATAAATAAATATCAACTGAACGTTAACGTGACATATACGTACATTAGACATTCAATCTGACTAACTGTAAAGGGATAGTGAACCTCCTTAAACATGGAGGTTGCGTATTAAAGGCAAGGTGGTTCAAAGTGGCTGTCTGATTCACTTCACCGTCAGGAATGCCCAGCAATCTATACCACTAGATTGGCAGAATACGTATACTACACAAAATGCCCAGCGATTTATACCACTGGCTTGGCAGTATATGTATACTCTACACAAAACGTGCATATGTTACAAAATAAATGCACCGAAGGGACCAGATTCACTTAGTGTACATAAGAAAAAACTTTATGCATACATAAGTACTATACCTAATAAATAGCAATTAATTAATTATAATGAAATACAATTAAAAAGAATCCGCACTCCATGCTTAGAAATCGATTGCAGAACATGAACAATACGGATAACACATAATGTAACAATAACACATGAACATTGATGCAACAGCATGAACTTTGCAGTAAGGTATTTCCCCCGGGCAAGGTGCTTACATTAAATTTGATGCTCTCACATTAACCACAATATTCTGGTGCCTTTGTAGTAGCCGTTGGCTATTGGTTCCCCAGTTAAAATAAGATTTCTGATACTGATACTGATACTGAATATTATATTTATGATATTAATATCATGATCAGCAAAGAACATACATATACATATATATATATATATATATATATATATATATATAATATTATATAGATATAAGGAAAAACTATGGCCTAGAAATGCATATCACACACAATTCTAAATTATGAGGTAGAGCTACAGCCTAACACAGAAACAGAATTAAAATGTTGAATACACACACTAATCTTCTGGCAGAGCTTCAGGTATGATTGTGGGTCCTTTGATTTTTGTCTAATGTGTCATCTAAGGTCGTGAAGAAAATCAAGTGTATCTTTCCCAAAAGATCCAGAAGATTTGATTGCAATGGGGACGACAATATGGGATTGACTGATCAGAATAGATCAGAATAAAGTTCGCTTGCTGCTGCTCTGTCAGCCACAATGCCAGCACCATTGCAGGAAAAAAGGATGTTTGTGGGGGCATATATATTATAATATATATATATATATATATATATATATATTATATTCAATATGTGCAAGTTTTTGTTACTTTAATCTCATTCATATAAACAATTCAGATTCTGTCAATTCATAGGAGTACATCCCTAAATAATCAACAGTGGGTGTAATCACAGTTTATGTGTGGAGGTCTTAAAATTAAAAGGATGAAATGCTACAGAAAGAATCCTCACAAATACATGTACTGTCTATCACAACACATGTCAATGCACATGCACAGGGCATATTCATGGATGCCAACACTGTTACACACACATAACAAGAGGCCACATGCACAATTTATTGATTGTTGACCGTCCCACTATAATGGGAGGCCACAGAAGTGAACCTGTTGACCACCACATTCATGAGAGGCCTATCTTTGATCACAACACATGCTATATATATATAAGAGGTTAAGCAGGTGATCTTATTAATGATCACATTCAGGCAGCTGTACCACGAGCTTGAGAAGGCATGCCCAGTGTGAGTGACTAACAACAGCCTTGAATGTGTACTAACACCAATGAATAGTTAATATAAAATGAACAATGGATGGATGGTTTTTGGGCAAACTCACAAAGGCTTAAAGGCTATGGCGCTACATTGAATGTGTATGTAGTGTGTGTATGTGTGTGCATTTTCATGCAACATTCATGTGTATGTATGTGTATATATACTAGCATAATAGTACATAGTCCAAAATGGTTTCACTACAAGGTTTCACCTAATTGATTTAACATGCAGTCATGTAATAATTCTATATATTTAATTAGTGTGTACGTTGTCAGGTATGAGTGTGTGCATATATGCTATGTAAACTTGCATGATTCAGCACAACAATATTAGCATGCAACAACATTAATGGTCGAATCAAATTATCAGAATGTTATATATGCATGGTGAATGCATGTTTAGACAAGTTGTCTTACTAATAGTGTTAACATGCAATCGTACAAGCACACAGTGTAATTAGGCTTTAGAGCAGGATGTTTACTGCTTCAGTTAGAAAACCTACTATACATAATGACATTTGTCTGTCATCAATTAGTAATCTACCCACCCTCTTCCTCCACTCACTGTTTGACACAAATGAGCAATTGATGGAGAACCAAAATGGGTTATAGCAGATACATGCCATTGTCTTGTATCCTCCCCAAAGAGCACACACAACACTCAAATTTATAACTATAAATGCAAATTTCTCTTGTATACATGTGCGTGTGCATTTGTTCATGTGTACGTACAATGTACACTGTGCATGTGTGTGTGTTTGTGTGTGTGTGTTTGTGTGTGTGTGTGTGTGTGTGTGTGTGTGTGTGTGTGTGTGTGTGTGTGCGTGTGTGTGTGTGTGTGCATGCATGCGTGTGTGTGCATGTATGAATGTGTATGTATATTATGTATGTATGCATATATGTATGTATGCATTTGCACACTGGTGTGTGTACGTGAATGTGATTACATGTAATAGATAGTGCAAAATGGCTTCACTTATAGGTTTCATTTAATTGAGTTATCATGCAGTCATATAAGGAGCTAATATTAAATTAGTGTGTACATTTATGCTATGCAAAATGCACAATTCAACACAAGATGACAATCACAACAATATTAGCATGCACTTGCTGAATGTCCAATTAAGCTCAAGGCAAGTTTAAATGTAAATTTCAAGTGTATACATGTACATTTCCATTTGTTATATGTGTTAGCACAATGCTAACTAAATCACAGGTTTCAACCCTGACATACATAACATGCAAACATACAACACAGACAGAGTTAAATCTAGTACATAGATTGGATAATTATGTACAGCAACCTTGAAAGGGATAGAGAGTGCATATCAAAATTCATGATCAGTTCAACTAGAGGTTGATGAACCACTTTGGTTCATTCATGTGGTGGCTAAATTCTCTCTCTTGAGGAACATTGATAGTGGGGCCCACATTCAGAATCCTTGCTTCACACAGTATCCAATTTAACGAAACACCCACACAGGGGAAAACTGACAATAACCAACACATTGGAAGCCTTATGACATATTCTCTCTCTTGAGGAACATTGATAGTAGGGCCCACATTCAGAATCCTTGCTTGACACAGTATCCAATTTAACCAAACACCCACACAAGGGAAAACTGACAATAACCAACACATTAGAAGCCTTATGACATATCATGCGTGTGACCTTTCAAAGTTGCCTACTCCGTCTGAAAACAACCTCTACTATCAGTGGTCCTGCTATAGCTATAGACTGCATCGTATACACCAGGAATCTGGGTTGTGCTTCATACCTGTATGTACATTGTCAATGAATGTCATTAAAAGTGGGTGTGTCCTCATTGTGACCATTAAAATAGTTTGTTCTGCTGTGGTTACCATAAACTAACACCAAGAAACTGAGTGTGTTGGCTAGAGCTACAGTTATGGCTACAAACGTTAAGGTCTTTCTACAAGTGGCTCTTTTGTGCTATGTGGTGACTACCAGTATCGGGGGTAGCATTGACTTCCAAAAGGCACTTGCCTCACTTCAGAAGGAAGTGGAGAATCTCAAACAGCAGTCTCAAGAAGAAATAAATTCTTTGGTGACTGAGCTGAATGAGCTGAGGCAGCAGTCGAAACAGGAAATCAAGTTACTCCACCAGAGATTGGAGCAACTTGAAGCCAAAGGTTAGTTGCACTGGGGTTCATTGCAAACCATTTCTGATCAATAAGGTTTAATAAGGTATAGCTTTAATAATAGGAATAATGTTCTGCTTCACTAACTTAATTTCTTCTTGCAATTAATCAAATTGAATTTGCTTGCACTATTAATGATGATCAGATGCAAAATGAAAATCAATTGATTATTTGAATAATCATCACAGCACTACTATAAACCAAAAGTATGCTGCTGTTACAATAGTGGTGTGTGCGTGCATACATGTGCATGTGCATAATGTGTATGTGTGTGTATATGTATGTGTACACATACAGTGTGGATACATGCATATCCATTGCAAGTATGAGGCAAAAAGGCACCCTTTCTTTCTAGGATGTCATGTGGGTGAACATCAGATTGCATTATCGGTGGTTTGGGCTAGACTAGTTCAAATAATGTACTCCACAAAACCAATGTTCACAGCGGTGTTATGTTTATTGTGTGTGTGGACAGATAGTTGATATACAAGACACACATTTAAGTTTAATCCGCCAAACCGCTTTATCCGCCCTATTATTTTGAAACGAATTCGCTAATATGGCTACACTTTATACATAATCCGCCATCTCGCAATTCCGCCATCCGCCATTCTTCTGTGTACCAATTTGCACTTTTGTATGGACTTAAGTTACAGATAATCCGACAATTTTTAAGAAGTTGTTTTAGTGTAGAGCAGAATAGCAGCAAAGCGTCTAAAATTGACTTCACAATGAAGCAGAAGAAGTAGATTTCCAAATGCAGAAAGAGGAATCTGACGACAACGTAAAAAACACTCATAGACCGTTTCTTGAAGACGCGGAACACACAGATTGCGGCTGGGACAAATGGTAGGAGACATCTCAAAGAAGATCAGTATATTCCGCCATATCATTAATCTGCCAAAATTTTGCCTCAACCAATTGCGGTGGATTAATGAGAATTCACTGTATTATTATTTAAGATGCATATCAACAAGTTAGTTTAAATGTACACAAATAATATAGTACCATAATTGTTGCTATGGTGTGTATGAAGGGAGTAATATATAATTTACTACCTTTTGCCATTTCATTATCACTTCATACAATTATAGCACAATAAATAATTGTACGTAGTACATATTAAATGTAACAAAATAATTTTTCTCTTTTTGCTCTAATACTCCTTGAACTTCCTGAAACTATAAATAGATATTAAGTGGTACTTTAAATAGACTATGCCTAACAGTTCCCCATGTTGAATAAAATTACCTGATACCCAATACCTGATACCCAATACCTGAAACTACTAAATCCGTATTATCAGAAACATTTTAGGCAGCACTAACTTACCTAACAGTCCCTTATATCTCTCATTTTTCAGTAATCTCCTTATAATTTCTCACTAAAAACTATATAATATAAATAATATTATATAGAATAATCTATGCTTGTCTTTAACAGAATTGGACGCACCTCTACAAAGAATGCGACGTGGAGCAGACAGTGTTTCTCCAACACCTGGAACTTGTCTTTGTCCACCTGGACCACCTGGTCAGCCTGGTTCAGCTGGACCAAAAGGTGAAAAGGGGCCGCGTGGAAATCGAGGCAAAAAAGGAGCAATGGGGTTGAATGGAACAGATGGTGAGAAGGGTGAACAGGGAGATAGAGGACCTCAAGGAATGGTCGGACAAAAAGGTGAACCAGGACAAAAAGGATTGCAAGGACTGCCAGGACTCAATGGAACCAAGGGAGAAAAGGGTGAACGAGGAGATCAAGGAGTTAATGGAACCAAGGGAGAAAAGGGTGAACGAGGAGATCCAGGAGTTAATGGGAAAAAAGGTAAACATGGAGAGAAAGGACAACCAGGAAATGGTGGACAGAAAGGTGAACCAGGGCTAAAGGGATTGCAAGGACTGCCAGGACTCAATGGAACCAAGGGAGAAAAGGGTGAACGAGGAGATCCAGGAGTTAATGGAACAAAAGGCGAACGTGGAGATAAAGGACAACCAGGAAATAGTGGACAGAAAGGTGAACCAGGGCTAAAGGGATTGCAAGGACTGCCAGGGCTAAAGGGATTGCAAGGACTGCCAGGGCTAAAGGGATTGCAAGGACTGCCAGGGCTAAAGGGATTGCAAGGACTGCCAGGGCTAAAGGGATTGCAAGGACTGCCAGGGCTAAAGGGATTGCAAGGACTGCCAGGGCTAAAGGGATTGCAAGGACTGCCAGGGCTAAAGGGATTGCAAGGACTGCCAGGACTCAATGGAAACAAGGGACAAAAGGGTGAACAAGGAGATCAAGGAGTTAATGGGACAAAAGGTGAACAGGGACTAGAGGGATTGCAAGGAAAAACAGGAAGTCCAGGACCACCAGGACCACAAGGACTGAAAGGAAACATAGGACCCCAAGGAGAAATAGGACCCCAAGGACCACAAGGACCAAGAGGGGAAATAGGATCCCAAGGAGAAGTAGGACCCCAAGGACCACAAGGACCAAGAGGGGAAATAGGACCCCAAGGACCGCCAGGACCAAAAGGGGAAATAGGACCACCAGGACCACCAGGACCCCAAGGACCGCCAGGACCACTGAATTAGTAGATAATTTGTGTATGTAATTCACCATAAAAGTAAGGCCAATCAATAACCAAAGTAAACATGAATCTCTTATAATAAGTTCAATCAATTAAGCCATTCTACTTTTTGAATTTTTAAAGCCTGATACTATATACATGCAAAGAGTATATATATTGTGTATACAATATAATATAATATATATATATATATATATATATATATATATATATATCCTGCTAATGAACACATGTGACATGACATACACATGACACATCCAATCTTACTGACTGTAAAGGAATAGTGAACCTCCTTAAACATGGGGGTCGTGTATAAAAGGCGAGGTGGTTCAAATAGGCTGTCTGATTCACTTCACCGTCAGGAATGCCCAGCGATTTATGCCACTAGATTGGCAGTATACGTACACTACACAAAGCATACAATGTCAAATGTTACAATATCAATACACTAAAGGGATTCACTTGTGTACATAAGACAAATATTTCATGCATAGATATGTACTATACCTAATAAATAACTTTTAAATTATAATAATTCATTAATTATAATGAAATACAATTAGTAAATTGAAGAATCCGCATTATATGCATATGCTTAGAAATCGATTACAGAACATGAACAATATGGATAACGATGATGGGGAAAGAGAAATATCACTCAAAAACCTCCAGGTGGTGCCCTACAGTGGAGAGGATATCCAATTCATCCAGTATGACCCAGTGTACAAGGAACTATTAATTGCAGACCATGGGAAAGGCTGGATAATCGCCCTTGATCTGACCACCTGGTACAGTATCTATGGTCTCAGGTGTGTGTGTGTGTGTGTGTGTGTGTGTGTGTGTGTGTGAGTGTGTGTGTGTGTGCTTACGTGTACATGTGTGTGTGCTTACGTGTACATGTGTGTGCATGTGTGTGTGTGCGTGTGTGTGTGTGTGTGTGTGTGTGTGTGTGTGTGTGTGTATGTGTGTGTGTGTAGACTATCACACAATCTTCATTCATCATTATGCATGACACTCCTTCTTCACTGCTGTATGGCTGTATAATATGTAGTGCATTGCATCAGTTTTGTAACCATGATAACCAACTTTCACCAGTGTTTTTCCCCATAATTTCCTACATTATATTCTTATCTTGTAAACTTGTTAGGTTTTGTGACTACAAACTTTCCCCGGTATTTCTGAATATTACCCCAATTTTGCTCCATCTTTGACCTCTTCAAAAAGATTAAGTGACATCTCTGGAGTGTCTCATGCAAACCACATCCAGTATTTCCGAGTAGTGTTTGATAGTTGTAACATTCCTGTATATAAGCAATTATGGTATAAATTTACTTTCTTGAAAGAAGAAGCGCTGTGCACGTGAAGCAGTTGAGTGCAGCAAGATGATTTGGAGTACTCCTCCTGTAAAAATGGCAGTAACAGTATTCAGAAATACGTAATATGCTAACAACTGCATCATAGACAACTTGAAGACCTTCAATGACTGAACACGGTAATTAGACAGGTTAATAGAGGCAAGGTTTATTGTATATGCTCCTTGTAATTTGTTTATATTATTCATACGATTCATAACATGGAACAAATCATCTGTATACAAGAACATTATACATGTATTGGAGAGTTAGTTTTACCACTACTTATTAATAAATACAAAGCCTTTCCCGGTGTGCAAGGGATTCCACGGTTGTCTAACAACTGTCCGATTGTACAACGGCCGGCCGCGGGATTGCCCGTGCCAAGCTGTGTAACAGGCCGGTCTACCCGCCTACGGATATCCGGGTGTATGGGCTAAGATTGTCGACACGCCCGTGTGCGGTTAGTCTGGCCTGCTAGACTAGTGTGCGGTATGCGCATAACGTTATTTCGCAATGTTAATTCTGTCAAAAAAATGGCCGAGTCGATGAATGAAGTTTCCGGTCTAACTAGTAATAGGTTGAAAGGCTACAAAAAACCGTCCAAAGAACCAGAAGAGGTTAACAGTACCAGGAAGCTTATAGAAGGAATCAATCTGAGGCGAAACCAAAGAGAGAAAGAGGTATGACATCATAATGATAGGACTAGCTAGCCCTATAACTAAAGGCCGATATCGATAATATGATATATATCTCATAGATCTGTATATAGTACTGGTATACTATAATATTATATATAATGGGGTCTCTCAATAGCTACTTTCTGTGAATGATCTTGATTGCCTTGAGTTCTTTTACAGGTTAGCTATATAGCTATAATTACGACAATACACCATCTCATTAATCTTGTAATAGAATTGTGTATCCCAATTGAGAGATTTGTATGATAATATAATAATGTGCTGCATGTATTATATATAAACTACACCAGTATAATAATAATAATAATAATAATAATAATAATAATAATAATAATAATGTCAATAATTATAATTTTATGTCATTGATTTATTTCAAAGTTTGCTAAAAGACGCACACTTGGTCCAGACAAGGAAAGCCAGTCATTAGATGTTGATGTTGGTAATGTCACTGAAAATTATGATAATCTCAATGTCAACCAGAAGGTTCCTCCTTCATTGTACCACGGGCCGTTACCAGTTCAAACCCCGTCATTGCTTCAAGGACCACTTCAGGGACCATCTGCTGAGGGTCAAGAGCTGTTTCAATTGCAGTCCCCTGTATCACTTCCAGAACTCCCTCAGGGAGTATCTGCTGTGGGTCAAGGGCTGCTCCCGGTATTTCCCACTTTATTACCACCAACACCACATCAGGGACTTCCCCCTTTAATGCTTCAAGATCAGGGACTTCCTTCTTTATTGCATCCTGAGCCAGTTCAGCATCAAGGATTGCTTGGAGAAGAATCTGCAGAGAAGGAAGACACTGAGCAGGAACAGTATATATTTGATAACACAGATGAGAGCGAATGTGATGATGTTGAAGCTTATGTCAGTGAAGAGGATGCATGCTTAAAAGAAGAAATGAAGGAAAAGGCCAAAATGCTTTATTCTGAAACAGAAGATGACCTACTTGAAGGTGTTGTGTACTTCAGGAAGTATTTGGAGCAAGACTATCCTGAACCCTCCTATGTTGTTGATGTCGGTATTCTCCCACGACTTGTGAAGGTACTCTCTGATACCAGAGATCCCATATTACGTGTAAGTTTACTATTGTAAAAGTTATATGGCTCCTATTCTCTATAACTTAAAGTATCTCTTTATTATTATCATAATAACCTGTCGAATATTCAAAATCAATTATATATTCAATATACTCCAGATTACCTGTCTTTCAGAGTGAGAATCGTGGAGTATCTTCAAATGAAGCTATGCTTTAAATTTGGACATAAGTCATAATTACTACTGTTTGACACCATATATTGAGTCTGCAGGGTGTTTAGTGACATGCCAGACCTTGAGAGAATAATGGGTAATGGTTGTAATCTTTTAAATAGGGCGAAAGCAACCTGAAGTCTAAAATAGTATATAGCCAATTGCTTTGGTACACAGGGGTGCCTTCATGCACTCCCTTGCTTGTACATACAACTCAATATAATATTGTACCACTTCTCTTTTCAAAATGTATAATTAATTTAATCCCCCGCGAGTCCCCCAGACTATCTTTCCAAAGGCCCTGAAGGTATAGTAACTGATTCCAGATCCATGAAATAACCTTGAATATACTTAAATAGTACCGACAACCTTTGTTAAGGTCTCTTAATTATTGTGTTCACATTTAGCTTGAAGTGTCTTGTGTTCTGATGCACATCGCAAGTGGATACAGTGATTGTAGTGAAGCCATTATTGAAGCTGGAGGAGTGCCTGTCCTGGTGGAACACATAAAGATTGAAAACCAGGAAGTATCTGAGCATGTATGTCTACAAGTGTGTGTGTGTCTCAGGGGTGGCCTTGGTATTACAGTTGGTCACTTTTGGATCTTTCTTGAATGTTTTCCAATCCTTACTGAAACAGTCACATTCAACGAATACAAATATTTGATGTTGCACCTGTGACATTGCATGTACCAAACATGTGCAAACAAGCAATGGGCAGTGTTATTATACCCTATTACGCTTGTACATTAATGAAATAATATCTTGTATTATGGGGGTAGCATATATACATGTGTGTGTGTGTGTGTGTGCGTGTGTGTGTGTGTGTGTGTGTGTGTGTGTGCGTGTGTGTGTGTGTGTGTGCGTGTGTGCATGGGTGTGTGTGCACATGCATGGGTACAGCATGTGTGTCTGTGAGTATTATGTTTAATTATATCTGACTCAGCTATTGTTACCAACATCTCTACAGGCAATCTGGGCTTTAGCAAACATTACTGCTAATGGTGTTGGTGCAAGGGAGGATGTTCTAAACCATCAGATGGTTCCTTCTTTACTGAAGTGGGTTCCTTCACTATCCCTCAACACTGTATGAATGTTATGTATTATTCATATCAAGGTTTGATATTCAGTTAAAATTAATATAATAGAATCCAATCAGTATTATCCTCCACCCATAGCTTGCATCTTAAGGGGCAGCTATAATTCCATCAACTTTTTGTTATAACTAAGGTTACAGTGAACCTCATTGATAATGGGTGCATTGAGACTGGCCATTCTAGAGAGGTTTCCCACTCTTTTATTACTGATGATTTAAAATTTCTTTTTGGTGCCTGGAAAATGCCTATTATGGAGAGATTGTGTTCTTCATTCAGAGTGTCCATTTACACAAGTTAACAAACCATTCACTGTAATTGCAATTGAGTTTGGATGTTTGTTTAACTATTAGATTTTCTGAGCATCCGAATCAGTTATCTGCAGATTGCTTACAAGCAGTAAGCTCCGTGATTTTGAACGTTTTTCGTTCTAAACCGCACTGTAGTGTTGAAATGGTGCGTGTGTGTGTGTGTGTGTGTGTGTGCGTGTGTGTTTGCTTGCTTGTGTGCGTGTGTGCATGCGTGTATTCATACATTATGTGTCTAATATGTGCATAGTATTACGGTATGCCCATGTGTATGTTGTGTAGTATTACAAGGTATGTACCTGCATGTTGTACAAGGTTACATGACATGTGACACTCACACATGAAGATCCTTCTCTACTGATATATGTAGGTGGTACCATTGCTTGGACTGATAAAGGACATCATCCCTAGCACCAGAATGGAACATGTGCTCGATTGTCTTTACGCTGCCCTTTCACATATATGTGATGGAGATAATAACCTAATACAAGCTGTTGTTGATTCAGGAATTTGCCAAATTTTGCTTGATCATTTTGATGGGTCTGTCTTCTTTGTTGGTTTCTTTGTCTGTTTGTCTACATGTCTATCTCAATTTGATTGTGTGTGTGTGTGTGTGTGTGTGTGTGTGTGTGTGTGTGTGTGTGTGTTTGTGTGTGTTTGTGTATGTTTGTGTGTGTGTGTGTGTGTGTGTGTGTGTGTGTGTGTGTGTGTGTGTGTGTGTGTGTTTGTGTGTGTGTGTGTGTGTGTGTGTGTGTGTGTGTGTGTGTGTGTGTGTGTGCGTGAATGTATGTGTGTATACTTTGCACACATTGTATTGTGTGTGTGTGTGTGTGTGTGTTCGTGTGTGTCTGTGTGTGTGTGTGTGTTTGTGTGTGTCCGTGTGTGTGTATGTGCATGTGTGACATACTTTGCACACATTGTACATTATTTTATTTCTTTTTTCAGGAGTCAACGTTCAGCTATATCAGCAATGAAGACATTTGTTAACATTGCTTCAGGAAATGAAGCTCTTATCCAAGTAAGTTGGCATTTCTTGTTAGCATTTCAGGAAGCAGTAAGTCCTCTACTACTAGACAGTGACCTTATCGTAGACATTCATATGGCAAAGCTACTCAATTAATGGGTATACATATTGTACTATAGTTCTGGGCCAATTAATCATTAGTAGTTGAAGCATACTGATTTTTCACAGGAGGTAATTCAGCGAGTACAACAATCCACCCTCACCTCATCAACCTTCATCCAATGAGATGGCATTGTACTTTGGGGATAGTTGAAATGTAAAAGGCAGTCTCAAGACTCAACCTCACATCTATTTGGTGACAACTCAGCCTAATAAGCAAAAGTAGTTTCAGATTATGCTCACTTGATTGCATTGAGTGATCAATTGATTAATCAATGAAATACTATGCACTGATAGTGTACCTGAAAATGGTACCTGATTTCCAGACCTAGTATAGGATTTACAGATCTCAGTGACTACTTTGTGGTGCCTCGTTAGGCTTATCACAGTATATTGTAGTGTGGATACCTTTATGTGCATGGTGAGGAACCCTGTAGTGCACAAGGACACCTCTGTATTGAAAGCACTGTTGTGGAAATGCCCTGTAGCTGTATTGAGCAAGACATCTCTGTAATGAGGACACCTCTTAATTTGTCCAATTGTAATACTTGAGCATGTACTCTGACCCTGGAATAAGTGGTAAATCTAGTATGTCCTTAACATGGAGGTTCAACTGTATTTTATGTGTGCACAGTTGCTGATGTTGTTACATCCTGATATTTTCATTGGACGAACATAATGAAACAACTTGATAAGCATGTTTGTGAAGTACAGCTGCAATTTCTTTGAAAGTTCCTTATTGTTGACCTGGATATCCATGGCCAGGTATATGAAACATGTTTGTGATGTGTTATTGCAATCTGTTTATCAAGTTTCTCTTAGACCTGGATATCTTGAAATTTTTGGAACCACTTATTGAAGAGCAAATGTATTGCCGAGGCATAATGGTGCAGGTTTTTCGACTGTTATCAAAGATTTTGGCTGGAACACAGCAACAAATTCAAGTTTGTCTTTTTAGCATTTTTTTCTCTATCTCTCTCATTCCCTCTATCTCTCTTATTGTGTATGACATCTCTCTCTCTCTCTCTCTCTCTCTCTCTCTGTGTGTGTGTGTGTGTGTGTGTGTGTGTGTGTGTGTGTGTGTGTGTGTGTGTGTGTACGTATGTGTGTGTGTATGTATGTGTGTGTGTGTGTACATGTGTGTAAATGTGTGTTGTGTATTTATTTGGAATGCAACAACTGATGAAATGTACTGCATTGTACATTATCATTGGATACCCATTATTCTCTAAAAGATAATAATATATTGATTTTATTCCATCTGTATCTGTATTTTAGACTGTGATAGACAGCAGTTTTATGGAATGTATTCTGGAACATCTCTCGAGTAATCTTGTCAGGGATGTCAGAGATGAATGTATTTGGTGTGTTTGCAATCTGTTGTCAAGAGGTAATCCCGATCAACGAAGGTGAGAGTAGTGATGAGGTGCGGAAGTGTGTGTGTACATGTGTGCGTGTGTGTCTTTTTGTGTGCGTGCGCGTGTGTGTGTGTGTGTGTGTGTGTGTGTGTGTGTGTGTGTGTGTGTGTGTGCATGCGCGTGCAGATGTGCATGCATGTGTGTGTTTCAGTACTAGATCAATCAATTAAAGACTATAAATGCTGTTCAGTGAGTGCAACTGGAAATCCTCCACCCAATTATTAATCCAAGCCTTCAGTTAATTGACCTTATTTAATGCCTTGTGACTATTTTTCACATTTGAAGTGCTTTGAAAGTCTAAAATCGAACAGATTGAATGAAAGTCGTGGGTAATTTGGTGGGTCTTCCTAACTAAATTACTATCATGGAACTCATTGTTTTTCATTGTTATCTATGTCAGATGTAGATTAAAAGCAATTGATTAATGAAATACAATAGTCCCATCACTTTTGCGTGTGTGTCTTGTGACTATTTTTCGTATTTGAAGTGCTTTGAAAGTCTAAAATCGAACAGATTGAGTGAAAGTCGTGGGTAATTTGGTGGGTCTTCCTAACTAAATTACTATCATGGAACTCATTGTTTTTCATTGTTATCTATGTCAGATGTAGATTAAAAGCAATTGATTAATGAAATACAATAGTCCCATCACTTTTGCGTGTGTGTCTTGTGACTATTTTTCGTATTTGAAGTGCTTTGAAAGTCTAAAATCGAACAGATTGAGTGAAAGTTGTGGGTAATTTGGTGGGTCTTACTCCTACACTAACTAAATTACAGTGAATTTTCATTAATCCGCCGCAATTGGTTCAGGTGAAATTTTGGCGGATTAATGATATGGTGGAATATACTGATCTTCTTTGAGATGTCTCCTACCATTTGTCACGCAATCTGTGTGTTCCGCGTCTTCGAGAAACGATCTGTGAGTATGTTTTTTACGTTGTCGTCGGATTCCTCTTTCTGCATTTGGAAATCTACTTCTTCTGCTTCATTGTGCAGTCAATTTTAGAATACTTTGCTGCTATTTTGCTCTACACTAAGACAACTTCTTAAAAATTGGCGGATTATCTGTAACTGAAGTCCATACAAAAGTGCAAATTGGTACACAGAAGAATGGCGGATGGCGGAATTGCGAGATGGCGGATTATGTATATAGCGTAGCCATACAAGCGAATTCGTTTCAAAAATTAATATGACGGATAAAGTGGTTTGGCAGATTAAACCAGTGGCGGATTAACGAGAATTCACTGTACTTCCATATAACTCAATGTTTTTCATTGTTATCTATGTCAGATGTAGATCAAAAGCAATAGATTAATCAAGTACAATAGTCCCATCACTATTGCGTATGTGTATGTAAGGGAGAGATTGATGTCTTCACAACTGTACTGTATGTGTACATAATATGATGGGAATGATGTTTATGATATTTATATTTGGGTTAATGTTTCTTGTCCTTGTTTGCTATCTTTGAAATGTTGCTGTGTACTGGGTGATAACAGTCTGGATTACTTCTTTTCTCTGCATAGATTTGCTGTCTCTCAAGGATGTATTCTTCCACTCTGTGATCGTATTGATGATAGAAGCATTTTTTCACTAGACATCAACTTGCAATTGTTGAAGCATTTCAGTCCTTGATCAAGGATTCCTGTGACCCAGACACTGAATATTACATATCAGTAGTCGAAGAATCTGGAGGTTCGTAATATATTGTTATCTATAGCTGATATATTGACATGTATAAACATAATATTTAACTATGTAAACAATAAACAACTACAAATTATAATCATACTGTTTGTACATTTTTAATCACCACGAAAATTTAGATTTTAATAACAGATTACATATATATTTTATATAGGTTTGGATAAAATTGAGAAACTTGTCAATGAGGAACATTTCCAGGATCGTGTTGTTGACTTGTCTCGCTCTGTCATTGAGCTCTTCACTAGAAGAAAAGAACAACAGAATGACTGACAGATCCACTCTGGAATAACTACAACCAACATTTAGTATTTCGATGTAGTGTACAATTAATAGCTGTTATATTCATATTATTATATATTGGACATGTCATATGTAACATCTCAGTTGTTGCTGGAGTAATAACAGTTATTCTTCAAATTTGTCAATTGATTTTAACTGTACAGTTATCAAAATGAATGTAATTAAATGTGATTAAATGTTCTACTATATTATAATATTAATAAGTATTGTGTTTATATATTATGGTTAACTTGATATAATCTATGTGTACTTGTAATAATTATAATTATATAATTACATAATGTACTTTAACTGTAACAGTTACAAATATTATTAATATTATAGTAAAATATACGTACATGCACGTGCATGATACGTATATATATATATATATATATAATTACATATGTACTAATAATATCATTGATTATTTAATTGAGAAATATTGTAATTGTAGTAAAAATCTAGAATTAGAGCAGAAATATAATATAATATTTTCATATGATAGCTTTAATTTAATTTATGCACTTGTACGCGTGTGTGTGTGTGCTTGTGTGTGTGTGTGTTTGTGTGTGTGTGTGTGTGTGTGTGTGTGTGTGTGTGTGTGTGTGTGTGTGTGTGTGTGTGTGTGTGTGTGTGTGTGCATATTATATGTATAATAGCATGTGTATATGTGTTCCATGGAGGTGTAACTATATTGTTTTCATGCATGCCTGCAAGTGTGCTTATATCGCGGGGGGGTCTGTTATTGTCATTATCGCAGCAAGCTCTTCACTGCAACTGCAAGTGAGATCTCATGCATAATTCTTGTTGAGGTTATATATTTGAGGAGAATACACATCCAGCAAGCAGCAAGCTGTGTGATTTCAAGCAATTTTAGCTCAAAAACACTGTGGTGTTTCAAAAGTGTGTGCATGTCTGTATGTGTGCATGTGCATACATGCCCCTATGTGTATGTTTTGTTTGTGTAGCTATGTAGCTAGCTACCAGTGGTACAAATATCCACGACATATGACACTTATATATAATTACATGTAATGTTGTGTGTTCTCATAATACAGAAGGCACCATTGCTTAAAAGGAGATCATCCATAATAACAGTGTGGAGATTGAAAGCAGTACAACCAATTCTCAGGACTAGCAAACTGTTCACATAGCTAATTAGCTACTTTTCTTTTCTCCACCAAGGAAATGTACGCAGCTGGACTCGAACCCACGACCTGGAGCCTAGAAGTAGTGCCATCTGACCACTAGGGCCACGTTGAATGCCTGAAAAATTATAGAGACATATTAAGTACTTCAAATACTTGCACTAAATCCAGTGGAGTGTACGTACTGCAATTTTCCCGCCATTTTTCTCAATTGCATCACCCCCGACTTCAAGACACCTTCAGTCGATGTGAATTTTTGTGGGATCATAAGTTTTTTTGTAGATAAATCTGCCGGCATGTCTCCAAAGAAGAGTGAAGATATATATATAGATCCATGATATAAGGTAAGACGTTAAATTTAACATTGACTTTGTGTCTGCAGTTGTTTCAGCAGGTCTGTCAGTCCTGGTGCATGTAAAATGGGCCCGTATCGCTCCATGCGGCCGGGCGCTTTCTTTTAAGGGGATTATCTTGTTTAATAGGTTTCACAGATATTGGGATTGGAGACAGTAGTATGATGCTATAATAAGAATGTAGAAAAGGAGTAGAGTTGGAATGTAGAAAAGGCCCTAACGTAAGAAACAATCAACATAGATTTAGCTACAGCTAAGAAGACGACAGCCACTGTATATGTGACTACAGTGACATGTATGTTGTACGTAACTGCGGGAAAAAAAATGTAAGGTAGAGTAGGGTAATTTCGGAAATAGGATAATTTCGGAAATCTCACTTTAAAGGGAAACGACTCCAGCTGTGTCTGATAAATGAACAGTTCGCTTTCGTTCCCCTCTGCGCTAGCACTTTGCGATCGTTTTGATATCTTAAATCGCTTATAAACAGCTGGTAGAGCCGAAATTCTTCCATTTTGGTGAACGTCGTAATTGTATCATAATGACCTCACGCTAACTTTCTTATCAAGCGCGCCATAATTTAAATTCCATTTTAATCCCACTATAATGCCTAAATGGTACAATGCGAATTTACAGGCAGCTTTAAACTTCTTAAAACATGTGTTTCCATCCCTTTCAAAATGCTGGATACATTTTACACGGGATTCCGAAATTACCCGGAAATTGACATGTTCCATCCTGGAAGAGAAAATGGGGTGCCACGCCACGAAAGAAATAGGTACTGGCGTGTAATCTTCTGGGACTTAAGGACACAAGACAACCGTTCTGCTATATAGCTCACAGCCGATTACTTTCACATCCCTTAACGCAAGAGAACAATCACTCGAAGTTTTTCCGAAATTACCCTATTTTACCTTATGATCCATGCAGCCAGTTCCTGCCACAAGTAGTTCTAGTGGTTCAGTTGGCCCTAAATATTATGCCTACTATATCACAGTGCTATTATCCATGTCTGTGTGCTTGTGTGTACAAGCACTTGACTTCATTGCTTGCTGTCCTTGTTTCACGTCTGCACACCTGTATTACATTCTCTGTCATGTTGTCCACATGTTTCGTGTCAATGTTCTGCAGGAATTCCAGACAGTCATCCCACCACAGACAGGGAACCTCCCTGTGTCCACCACAAATAGTTGGATGACCTACATTGCAATTGACATATCAATGCCCATAATGAATAACATGCTTTTTGGGCTCAATTCCCCCTAGCCAGTGGTGAGTGATGATGTCACTAGTCACATGGTCCAGCTTGTCTGGCCACAGTAGACTATCACACACTCTTCACTCATATTGTGAATGGCAACCTTTCTTCACTGCTGGATATGTATGACTGCATATATTGAGTGTATTGCATTAGTTTTGTTACAATGGTTACCAACTTTCCCTGTGTGTTTGTTCCCTATAATTTCCTATAATCATAGTTCTTATCTTGTGAACCTAAACTACAAAACTTTCCCTGATATTTCTGAATATTACCCCAATCTTCTGAACTGATTGTGTATCCCCATAATAATAATATTATCATAATATTTCCTATTACTGGCTTCTGAATTAAGTATATTCATGCATTACGTCATAAGTATAATCATATTATACACATACAAATTATGAACCTACTTATGCTAGACTATGAATATCCTTAAAATAGCTCAACTATAAAAATAGCTTGTTTTCCTGCAAAAAGCATTTCTGTCTACCATGAAGTTCAGTTCTAGTGAGTACGCTGTCACTATTCCAGTATTACTGGTAGCACTATTTCAACCAATTGAACCTCAGCAGTTTGGAGGGTTAGTTCAGACTAAGTTTTCTATGTTTGCAAGTTTATCAACCCTCAATATTAGTAGCTATAGAGTTGTGTAATGATACAAGGATTAGGTGGAATTGGGGTATCCTCTAATGATTGTATGTTTGTGTTATAACAGTACATAGCTATAGATTGTTGTATGATTCTGTCTACACTCCTTCCCTGGTAGTTGCCAACTATGCAGCAGGCAGCTATCTTATAGTGTGCCAGTTCGACGTGAGAGGACCACTTCCTACCAAGAATGCACCGGTGTTATTACAGTCATATGCCAATACAGGTGTGTGTGTGTGTGCGTATGTCTGTTCAGTGTAAGGTGTGCTTGAGGTATGCAAACATAGTACATACAATGTATAGATGCATTCCTTTATATCCTATTACATTATCAATGTATACCTTGCTCTTTGGTTCCTCTGCAATAGAACCAGACTTGTGACCTACTACCAGTTAGAGACACGATATTGGACCAAGTCATATTGCTGTTCGACATCTACTACAGGTATGTACGTAGGCATAATTGTTATCGATACTGGTACACACTTATATAGGGGTCTCTCTCTCCCTGTGTGTGTACACATGTGCCATGCACTTTACCTTAGTTCTGAGACGCTATTTAACCTGTATGTAGGCCAATCAGGTGATGGTACCCTTCGTTTGGTTGGTGGTGAGTCAAACCACACCGGGAAGCTGGAAATCTTCCACCAAACCTCTTTTGGAGGAATCTGTTCAGCAAATTTTGGTGCTGAGGAAAGCCGAGTGGCTTGTTTCCAACTCGGCTTTGGCGGGGCTTCCCGCTACTATGACTATGGATCGTCACAACAAACTGTGCTGAATTCTCTTACTTGTGAGGCAACAGGAACATGGCTGGCAAATTGCACTCATGGCGGATGGAGAACAGGAGTGTGCAGTAATGGACAAGCTGTGGGGTTGGAGTGTGCAGGTGAGTGTAGTCACAATGTAGATCAACTGAGTATAGTGGGAAAGCGTGGTGTACCAGTATAGTTCACAACCTAGGCCTACTAATGTTGGTCACTTCATCCTTCAATTTGGGCTCCAGTCGTGATATGGTTTTATGAACATGCACACATATCTCTCTATGTGTAGACAGTACAGTTCATACATAACTGTATATATGCATACAGTATCATTATTAGGCTGTTGGTGCTGTACTTATATGAAGCCCAACTTTTTCAGTGAGTATATACTACTGTTTAGTGGAAAGGTTTCATGATTTTGCACTCAAACAAGCATTTTACGGTATTTTTTGTGCAATTTGTGTGTTGATATTGCGTGTTTGTGTTTGATTTGGACCAAGTCATGAAAAACGAGACATTTTAACCTCATGCAATTCTTCTACTACGTATATGGTAGTACCACTTTTAACATCGAACCTAATCTGTACTTCTTATCAGATACCAAGAAATATACTTCTTATCAGACTCTGAGGTACTTACTTATTGGTGCATGTTGGCAAAGTGCATTGAGTTGAGAACTGAATGAAGTGTACGATTTGTAAACTTGACACAAGTGTATGCTCTCAGAACACTGGAGGACTGTACATCCCGACAAATTAAACCTACGTATGTGCTCACAATGCCTGGCCTGTGAGAGTAAACAGGAAATGGCTGGAATGTGTAGTTGAGTCCCTTGCAATGATCTCAGTCAACAGGTGCAAAGCTCATGAGTTTATCATCAGTGGGATATTACCTCCCCAACCCTAGCTAGGGAAGTGACACCACAAGCTGTAATGTTGTAATTCCCCTATCGCCTGTAATTTTTTTTAGTCTCTGTGTAGTACACTTCAGCGTCATTTTGTATCCAATGTGACGTGTTGTATGAATCAGCAATTGCAACTGACCCTGAACCCTATGTCCTTTCGCATAATTGTATGCATAGTTTCACTAGGGAGTTTGTGTAAACAGGTCAGCTGTTTGTTTACGACACCTCCCATTGTTTATACCTACTATACATACTGAACCAACTTTATTATGTGATCTGACACTATGCGTAGTGTCTGGACCTTATAGTAGAATAAAATGCAATTTCACAAACTTTGGGAATTTTTCCTGTGTATGTTTGTGTGGTACATGGTTGTCAGTTCTTTGTTGTCTAGTGCACAGTTTTATAGTACATGGTTGTATTGTATATGGTTATAATGATAGGACATGGTAGTACAGTAAAAGGTTGTAATGCGTGTGTGGTTGTGTTGTGCATGTTTGTGTGTGATGGTATCAGCAGGAAGTAATGTACACATATGGTCTCAGTTCGCAGTAGGGGGGTACCAGTGCAATCATGTATATCAACCATGACACGTCAATAACATGATTATAGTGTGTTGTTTTAGCTTTTGTTGAACTTCTGACCAAATTATCACTCAAAAATGTCACATGTGCGTGTGCACACACATAACGAACACACAACTCACACACACAGACACGCACACACACACACAAACTTACAAACAAACACACACAGAAACTTAAACACATACACACAAGCTTTAAAACACACACACACACACAACTTACCAATAAACACACATACCCACACACACAGACAGATTTGTAATTGATCTGTTTTGTGTTACCCTCTACTGTATTTCGTAGATTCCTTGGGCATACGGCTCACTGGAGGCAGTTCAAAGTTCCAGGGCCGAGTGGAGCACCACCTGAATGGGGCCTGGGGTACAGTGTGCAACCAGGGATGGGACATTAATGATGCCACCGTAGTCTGCAGGGAGCTGGGTTTTGGAGCTGCCATCCAGGCCACCACAGGCCATACTGCCAACAGTATTGGGATCACTATGCTTAGTGATGTGGACTGCACGGGTAATGAGACTGGACTGAGATGGTGTGCTCATTCGGGATGGAGGTCAAGCTCTTGCGCCTACTCAAATCATTCTGGAGTTGTGTGTGAAGGTATGTCTGTACACCTACTGTACTTACTTTACAAACTATGTATGTGTTTGTATGTATATTTTATATGTGTATGATAATGCATGTGTTTACGCATTTGTGTGTGTGTGTGTGTGTGTGTGTGTGTGTGTGTGTGTGTGTGTGTGTGTGTGTGTGTGTGTGTGTGTGTGTGTGTGCGCGCGCGCTACCTGTACATACATACATATGAATTTGTATACTACTTATTGTTATTTCAATGAATCTATGCATATAGGACCCACCGTCACCAACCTAACAGTAGTGTCCACAACCTCTTCAACGGTGACAGTGACATTCAGCGTACCCGACCAGCTCAAGTACAGTGCACCCCCTACGGATTACAGGTTGACCTTACAAAGCACGTCCGGTTTGAGGGTGGAGCAGGGTACCACCCAAGAACTACAGGTCACAAACCTCTCCCCAAACACAGAATACAGTGTCAAAGTAAAGATATTGGTAGGACAGTCAGAAGGACCTCATAGCTCGTCTGTGACATTCACAACCTCATCCACAGGTACATTTGTGTTTATACTCAATTACATGGAACATCGTTGTAATATTCAAACTGTAATTATCAGTCCCTCTCAATGAGTTGCATGTGGACACATGCACACGCACACGCACACACACACACACACACACGCACACACACACACACACACACACACACACACACACACACACACACACACACACACACACACACACACACACATCCTACAATTAACCTACATCTCAACCTCTGTACGTCAGTCCCAGGTCCTCTGCAGTCCTTCTCAGCCTCCACACAATCCCCCACCAGCATCAGTCTCTCCTGGAGCCCTCCTGTCAGGACTAATGGTCAACTCACAGGATACAACTTGACATACCAGTCAGACACATTCGGTGATGCTGGAACTGTCGTGTTGTCCCCCAACACCACTAGCCATGTGATCCAAGGCCTTGAAGAGGACACAGAGTACCGCATCACTTTGGCTGCTATGAACAGCGTAGGCACCGGGGAGAGCCTATCTACCAGCATTAAGACCCCCATTGATGGTGAGAAGTACGAATAGCTTAACTACTGCATATTACAGAGGGGTTAGGTGTACGTATATCTACATTCACTCACGTACATACGTATGTACAGTGTGTAAATGACACTGGAGTTAGTGTACATATAATACATTTGCAGTACGGTTATTTCCGATAAATATACATTAGTACATAGTAAAAAGGATTATAATTATTGATAATTATATTTATTAAAGTACAATTTAATATCCGTTTATGTACATATATGGCTGGATTTCTCCTTACTAATGTACGAGTATGTGTGGTGAGGCTGTATACTTTCACAACAACTGTCGCTATCACGTACTACATTGAATTCACTGACAGTTGCTGTCGTGATTGTATTGATGTCATTATTTCCTTTTCATTTTTACCCCTCTGCCACCTACCCACATCTGCATCACATTACACAGTTCCATCCGAAGCTCCGCGAGACTTCAGCTCTTCAGTTGTGAACTCTTCAGCCATAACACTGCAATGGCAGTCGCCTTCAACAAGGCACCACAATGGTGCTCTGTTGTACTTTGTGGTGTACTACAGAAGTCATGAAGATTCACTCCAAATAAGTGTGTCTGTCCGGAACGACACAACCCACTATGAATATGTGGTGGGTGGTCTGGAGGTGTACACAAACTACACCTTTACGATTGTTGCCTGTAATATGGCTGGAAATGGACCATCTAGTACTCTTTGGGAAAGAACACAAGAAAATGGTAAGACTGGAGAGTACATACATAGAATGGAAGTTAAACATTCATTTACGTACTTTACTACTTTGACAATTGCATGTGTTTTACATGATCTGCATACACTGTCTATGTGTTCACTGTTTCTGTTATCTGATCTTTCCACAGTTCCAGGCCCTGTTGCATCCGTGTTTGGTGAGCCTCTCTCCCCTACTAGTATACTGGTAGGATGGACTGCACCAACCCATCCCAATGGAATTGTCACTGGGTATCGGGTCCAATATTCTTGTGTGGACAATGGATCCATCGAATCTTCTTTGAATGTTGAAGCTACTTCAATGAACTTGACATTAACCAACCTCAGTCCAAGTACACGCTACAGAGTATCTGTTGCTGCACAGACTAGCATCGGTGTGGGACAAGTGACTACAATCGAACTGGTCACTGACAGTTCATGTTAGTTGTGTGTATTACTAGCTGGTGTGTGTGTGTGTGTGTGCGTGCGTGTGTGCGTGCGTTCGTGCGTGCGTGCATGCGTGTGTGTATCTAATAATGCACAATGACCACACTACCTACCACAAACATGTTCTAAACTACATTGTTACAAGTTGTTTAGCTTCATTCAGCTACTTTCACATATTCATCAGGATTCATTGCGACTGTGTAAAGGATGTTGATGCCCTAGTAATTTGAGTGCAGGGGGGAGGGGGCGGTAGCCCTACAAGTTTTTCAACTGGAATTGCTTATTTTAGCGGTTAATTATGTGAACAGTATATACGTACATATGCTGTGTATAAGCCCAGATTACTTCTAGTTAGATCATGACATGGGAATCAGAATGCCAAATATGGGCAAATGTACCTACACAGTAAATAGTGTGTGGTTATTGTGTTGTGTTAATGCTAATATGCTTGCTCTCATACCTGAAGGTAGTGATGTACAACAAACACTGTACGTAATTAAAGCATGAATACCCCATGATACACACACACACGCACGCACACACACACACACACACACACACACACACACACATACATACACACATGCACACTCACACACAATAGAATACTTGGTTAATGGTAGTTGTCTTCTCGGTTACAGCTCTTGGGACACCAATAGGATTCTCTGTTAGACCTATAAGTCCAACAGTAGCAGGTGCAAGTTGGAGACCACCCAATTCCACTAGCCTGGATGGAGGTACAGTGTCCTATGTCATCAAGTATCACATAGCAGGTAATGGTGACCAAGTATTTGAGGTGAACATTACGACGACCTACCCCGAAGAGGAGAACATGGAACATCAGTACAACATCACAGGACTTTCATCTCTCACAACATACAATTTCTATATTAGAGCTGATCTGGGTGATAGGATGGGCACCTTTACATCAGCAAGACTTCTGAGAACACCAGCCACAGGTTAGTAACATTTTCTACAGGTGTTCAGTGTGTGTGTGTGTGTGTGTGTGTGTGTGTGTGTGTGTGTGTGTGTGTGTGTGCGTGCGTGCGTGCGTGCGTGCGTGTGTGGATGGGTGTGTGTGTTTGTGTGCGTGTGTATGTAGTTTATCTGGGTAACAACTATAAGTACTAAAGTACTAATTTCCTTGAATCAGTATGATGTATAGTGTTCATTTGGTAGTTTATCCAAGTGTACTGTTTCCTCCAGTTCCCAGTTCTCCTCTCCACTTCACTGCTCACTCTTTGTCATCAACTACTGTTTTGCTGACATGGTCACCACCGACTGTGGTAAGTGGGGGGATCAGAGGCTACCACATCACTTGTGTGTCCCTCCACTTGACCATCAATGACACCAGGAGTGTCTTCACTACCGCAAGTGAAGGAAATCGATATATATTCTCTAATTTGGAGGAAGACGTGTTGTACAGATTCTCCAATCATGCTGAGAATGATGCTGGATCGGGAGAACGAGTGTTTGCAACTGCCAAAACTAAACCAGATAGTAAGCAACCTCTTGATAGGTACTGTGTACCTACATACATATTTACTATCGATGCATTCTGTGTGTACTATTTCGCATATGCCTGTATACCATTTTGATATTGAATATGTGGTCGATTATGAATTTATCCTTCAACTAGCAAGCAGTTAATATGTGCCTGAATTGCGCATGGTGTTAGGTTTATCTTCATCCTACAGTAGGTGTATGCCCTAATCTCATTTTTAGTAAGTACCTTGAAAGGCACACCAAATCTGTACTTTCTGTCAGTACTAGTTGACGGACTGAGTGAGGTGTACTCACTAACCAGGAGTATGTACATGCATACTTTATACTTATTCAGGTACTCATTTAACTAGTTGCACTATAATTATAATATTCCAATACTGTCTGGTACATTCAAAACGGTATATACACACAGTGTTCTTCTGAGAGCCATCCAATGTTAGTACTAGTACATGTATCCATTTATTCCACAGAACCAACTGCAAGTCCACGTGAACTTCACGTTCAAAAAAACAATGCTACAATGGTAGTCCTCCAATGGAGACTGCCTCCTCCCAGCAAATGGAATGGTAACATCACTCATCATGAGATCCACTATCACTGCCAGAGTGTGCGGTATAATGTGTCCAGAGATTTGGCAACTGAGGACTCTGCTTTACTCAGCCATACACATGATCAGTATACATATATAGTCACTGGTCTAGAGCCTGCTGCAGTATGTAGGTTCAAACTGGCTTCTGTCAACGGTCAAGGAAAAGGGCCGTACAGTTCTGATCTGGTGGTTTCCCTCCCAGCTGACAGTGAGTGTGTGTGTGTGTGTGTGTGTGTGTGTGTGTGTGTGTGTGTGTGTGTGTGTGTGTGTGTGTGTGTGTGTGTGTGTGTGTGTGTGTGTGTGTGTGTGTGTGTGTGTGTGTGTGTGTGTGTGTGTGTGTGTGTGTGTGTGTGTGTGTGTGTGTGTGTGTGTGTGTGTGCGTGTTGTTATGTTATGTGTGTGTGGCTGTGTATGTATACATGTGTTTGCATGTACGTACGTATGTGTTTAATGTGTACAGGTGTGTGTGCCACACCAAGTAACTCAATTGTACAGCACACCTACCCTACATACTGTACAGTACACCTACCCTACATATTGTACAGTACACCTACCCTACATACTGTACAGTACACCTACCCTATACATTGTACAGCACACCTACCCTACATATTGTGTATACTTAGTTGTCCATGGTTCATAAGGGAGAAGTGATTCCATATGAAATAGTGTCTAATGAACTATAATCCACATATGTAGGGTTCTTTATTTTTGTATTCACATTTGTGTACAAGGCATTGCATATATAATTTCATTGTATCTCGGATTCTCATGCATTGCATGCGCACAGGCTACAATCACTGTGTTTCATCTCTAATTTGACCTATCGTGTAGTTCCATCTAAAGTTGTAGAGCTGAAGTGGAATCCACTCACCAACTCTTCCATATCACTGGAGTGGAAGTCCCCGTACAGACCCAACGGGGACATTCTCAGCTACAAGGTGTACGTCAATGGAACACTGGTGCATGTCATCTCGGCCAATGGGACCAACACCACGCTGAGTGATCTCCCCATGGGACTGCACCAAGTGGCAGTGTCAGCTTCCACAGAAGCCGGAGAAGGAGAGACTGCTTCACTTGCAGTACCTCTCATGCTAGAGGAAACCCGTAAGTTGCTACGACATTGTACTAACACATGTAATATACCAACATATTATCATGGTTTGTTGATTGTCATTCATGGGCCTATATATCTCTGAGGGAATATTGTCTTAAAATTCTCAATCTATTTTATGCATATACCATATGTACATACTAGTCACTGCAGTGTGTGTGTGTGTGTGTGTGTGTGTGTGTGTGTGTGTGTGTGTGTGTGTGTGTGTGTGTGTGTGTGTGTGTGTGTGTGTGTGGTGTGTGTGTGTGTGTGTGTGTGTGTGTGTGTGTGTGTGTGTGTATGCATGTGTACTTGTGTGTGTGGTGCTCTAATCCACATATGCACGCATTGTGATCAATCTGAATGTCATTTTCCATTTCACACCCGTCACACAGCCCTTCCTAACCCCACTATTGAACCACCTGTGGATGGTAACAACAATACATTTTTGATAGCAGGAATTTCAGCTGGACTGGTCATTGCTGTCATCTCGATTGTCATCATGATTGTCATCATTGTTGTTTGTGTTCGGTGAGTGGTGCATGTATTCATGCTGTGGAAAACCTCCTACTCAAAGCACTTGAATAGAGGAAATCTCCATATTGAGAACACCATTCTATGTCCTGTGTAGTACTGTTGTGAAACAAGTGACCTCAAAATAATATCTTGAGAGTTCACTTTGCAGTTTTTATGTACCCTAACTGTGTTATGTATGATGTCATGAACATAATGTACAACCACATAGCATACAGGTGCATTTACTGATCTTACAGTTATTCTGTATTTTCACTTACTAGAATGAGAAAGAGAGGGGACTTCCATCCGGAAAGAGATAGAGAAAGAAGGGATCAAGCAGAATTTTTCATCATCGGAGCTGCACCTGGTGGGCAACCAGAACCCCAGTATGCAGAAGTGCTTGATGACCGAGTGTATGACTATCCTTCTGAGGAAGAAAGAAGGGGCAATTTGGAAAATAGTGACGGTGGCTATGTGATAATGAATGGGAATACAAACGATGAGGAGGTTTTGTACAATGTACCGAGGAGTCATGATTCAACACGCAATCAATTACTCAAACAGCAACAGTCATACCGCACACAATCCACTGAAAACCCTTGTGACAAACTTGATTGTACCCTGTTGGAGGACAGTGGCACACACTCAAGATATGCTTCCCCCTCTCCTACCCCAAGCAGAGCTAGTACTTTGCCATCACCACTGACCAAGTCACGCACTATGCATTCCAATAGTTATGAGTGCAGTCCAACTTTAGACCTCAGTTACAGCAGTGAACTTCCACCTCCAATGGCCCTCAACAAGCCCAGGGAGCATTTGCCTCCAGTTGCAGCACCAAACAGTCTGCGACCTCTTCCAAGAATCCCTCCTAGCCCTGTTCGTCCAAATGATATGGGGAATGATATAATATATACTCCTTCAGCAATTATGAACCAATATAGTAATCCACAGGAGCCACGTTCTGATGGAGATATATCCGTGCACCCTACTCCAACACCAGTACCAGTACCTCGCCCAAGGCAATTACCTCAACCCACCACTTCAAGGCCAGAGCCAGAAGGACGACAGAACAGTATTGATCAGGCGACGCTGTATCTTAACATACATGCTCATGATCACTAGCTAGTTGGAAATAGTAATTACCATTAACATTATAAATAAAAAAAATAATGAAATGTGTTATTTTCATCGCCAACTAGTCCATGATTTTGCATACTTTTCTCTTGCTTTTGTCAGCTAAAAATACAATAATTATTATATCATCATAATTATTGCATATATTCTCATGAGCATAATATATGCATATGTATATTATATGTATTATAACCATACGTATTATCATTGTAAGGGCATATATTGAGAATATTACACAGCATACGTGTACAATGTAGTGCATGTGCTGTATGTATGTATATTGTACATACAGCATTCTAATTTGATAGGAAAGAGTATGTATGTAGTATGCACTATAGAGTGTGCACTGTTCTGTGCAGATTAAACATACAATATATACAATAATATGTGCTGTTTACTGCAGTAAAGTATACACAGTATAACAACAATACATACAGCCAGCCCTGATTCATCAAACCATGCTTGTTCTAGTCCCTTCAAAACTTGTTACATACACAAATCGGCTGTTGATAACCAGGATGGACTCTCCAGCTCAGAATACCAAGGAGTAGTCCAACTATCAAAAGACTATTAGTTCAGTGAAGTTTTCAGATGAACCAGATCCAACTGTACACCCTAATGTATGTACATGTGCACACAGAGTGGTGGTGACCACTCACCTCTCCCTCACTGAAGTGCAGGGCAGTAGCAATGGCCGAGGTCATCTGCTCCCGTCCAGTGGAGTTGGTACACATGTAATGCAGCACAATGTTCTTGATGTACTCCATGTTGGCTGTCTCCCGTGTCCTTTTTGGGGAGAACAACATGCTGGATATGAACACTACATATTGTGTGCAATGTGTGTACATAATAGTATGCACTGTACCGTGTGTGTATGCTGAGTGCGTGTACGTACGTACATGCGTACGTATTATGTGCACTTACTGTGTGTATAAGATATGTACATGTATGTATGTACGTATGTACTGTGCGTAAAAATACTGTATGTGCACACTGTGTATGTGTGTATGTACGTACACACTGTGTATCCAGATGTATGTACATACAGTTTTTGTAATCCGGCCACAGATGAAGTCCATATCATCTCTAGTACACGGACACCCATGATAAGCGAATGTACATAATACTGTATTTCTTGTTGAAGTGGAATTTGCTTCTTAAAGAGCATTCTAAATAGGATCTAAGCACCACTACTTACACAGCAATCTCTTGAATTGGTCTCGAGTGGGATGGCTATGTTCACACTGCACTACCACTTATATCACCATCTATTGGATTGCACATCACACACGGCACGGGTACATACCTGTCTCTTTCGAGTTTTCTGATTTCTTGTTTTAAAAATGTAGATTGATCTAACAACATTGCTTCTCTGCAGTGATAGAGTGGCAGTAAAATAGTGAGTGTGTGTGTGTGTGTGTGTGTGTGTGTGTGTGTGTGTGTGTACATGCACATGTCTATGTATGCATTAAGTTAATGCGCAAATATCTTCCAATTCAGTGAGTCAACATCAGTCCTCAGAATCTTAAACACTTACTAAATTAGTATTTTAGACTGTGCAAAGTGTCACTGTTAGTGAACACGTATGTAAGAATGCATTGACAAATTTAAGGTTTCCTCAAAACCTCTTACAAGGACACACATTACAAACTGAGACAACATTGATGTCAAATCACTGGTAACTGATCGATTCTAACTTGAATCTAATACTATGGTAGGTGTCTAGGTACGTACATACGTATGTAGAGGCAGTAAAGTAATGTAACCCGTACAACTCACTACAATACGTGCATATGCATTTTAGGTACGTATGTACGTACGTAAATGGGTGTACAGTGTGGAAAGCACATATTTTTTAGTGTTCAGAGACTCCTCCAGAAGTGTAGGAGAGTAGCTGATTCACCCAAGCCTGTTCCTGTCACCTACGTACGTACGTACCTTTCTTGCAGATCTCTCACGACCTGCTCTAGGGCCATTTTAGCCTTTTTGACGTTGGCAAGTTCAATGTCTCTCCTTGCTTGCTCCTCGAGATGGTGGAGGGACAGGTTCTCTCCCAAAGAAGGGGACTGCATTGGGCAGAGACATATGTACGTACATACGTACGTACATATGGATACACTACAAGTATTCAGAGTGTGCAGGTTGATGCAGTCTCAAGTACAGTAGCATAAGTCACATAACACATACGTATGCATACATGTGAGCATGCACACACACACACACACACACACACACACACACACACACACACACACACACACACACACACACACATAACACAAACACACATAAACACACACAAACACAAACACATGCACACACACAAAAAAACAAACACACACACACACACACACACACACAAACATACACAGTAGAATTACGTACCTGTTCAAACAGTTCATCTACTGCACTTGGTGAATTAGAAAACTTCTGAAGGGTGATACAATAAGACACTGAATAGTCCTGCACTACACTGGTGCAAATGTACATACTGTCATTGTTTACACCCCCACACACACTCACCCTATATGCACATATCCACACACACACGCGCACACATGTCAAATTCACACCCACGCATCTACAACAACAACAACAACAACAAGAATATGCATGCAGGAATGGGATCACTAGGTCACCTCAACAGTATTAGGAGTGCTGACATCATTAGGAAGTCTCGATGATGAACTCCTGCTCATCACACGACTGGGGAGATAGGAGGGTCGAGTGTGTCTGGAATTCTCAAGAATTTCTCTCTTCAGTCGCTCGATTTCTTCATCTTTCTCCTTCATCAACACCAGTGTGCGTTCCCTAATGGACTGAGACCCTCGTTGGAGCTCTTGAACAGTTTGCTGTGGAAAAACATCTCAACTCAACGATACAAGCATAATACAACCTGCCAAATGTGTATGCAGTGAACAGTGTGTGTGTGTGTTGTGTGTGTGTGTGTGTGTGTGTGTGTGTGTGTGTGTGTGTGTGTGTGTGTGTGTGTGTGTTGTGTGTGTGTGTGTGTGTGTGTGTGTGTGTGTGTGTGTGTATCACACAGTATCTGTGGGTTGAGTGTGAAGTGGAATGTACGTACGTAAGTTCAAGGTGTGAAGTACAGAGTGCAGGATTGTACAGGGTATGATGATGGTGTGAGAGTGGATGGAGTGTTGGTATGGAAAACGTGAGCATGTTGTGGACAATGTGAGCATGTTGTGGACAATGTGGGCATGTTTGGGACAATGTGGGCATGTTAGGGACAATGTGGGCATGTTAGGGACAATGTGGGCATGTTAGGGACAATGTGAGCATGTTGTGGACAATGTGGGCATGTTAGGGACAATGTGGGCATGTTAGGGACAATGTGGGCATGTTGTGGACAATGTGGGCATGTTTGGGACAATGTGAGCATGTTAGGGACAATGTCAACATGGAGGTAGAGTTGTAGCACAGCTACAATACCTTGTGTGACGCTTCCACTTCATTCATTTCTGACTGATGTTGCTTGTGCTGTGTCCTCATCTCATCCCTCAGTTCTCTGTTCTGTGTATGTACACAGTGAGAACAATCAATACAGTAAGCACACAACACACAGGCCACCATCATTAGCACACACAAACCTGCTTCAGAATCTGTTCCATTTCTTCATCGTAGTGCTTCTGGAGGGAAGCAATCTCCTTCTCTAAGGTTTCATTTCTTTCCTTCAGCTCTTGATAATCTTTGCTTGATTGGATGTCTGATTCCTAAAAGTAGAGCAAGCATAGAACTCTTCAGGTGAGGTTAGGTGAGGTTAGGTGTGGTTAGGTGTGGATAGGTGAGGTTAGGTGTGGTTAGGTGAGGTCAGGTGAGGTTAGGTGTGGTTAGGTGTGGTTAGGTGAGGTTACGTACATAGGTGAGGTTAGGTGTGGTTAGGTGAGGTTAGGTGTGGTTAGTGTGGTTAGGTGAAGATAAATGAACTTTCTTCTCACACAGTCTTATAAATCTAATTTGACAAGTCTGATTCAGCAAATCTTACATAATATGATAAGTTAAGTTACGTAGGTTAAATATACGTACTTATTTGAACTGGGTAGGCCACTAGCCCAGAGGGCTCCTACTAAGGCTCCCAGTAAAAAACACAGACAAACATGTAAAAAACTGAGTTAAGGTCAACTAGATGAGTACTGGGTGCCTGTCAGATTAGCCAATGGGTAAAGGCTTCCCAGTCTAAATAAGTTACTCTGATACCCTGATAAGTTACCCTGATGAGCTTAGCTAAGTGCCTTTTGTAGACCTGGATACATTGCTAACCTTGCTGCCTTTTGATCTCAGCACATTCTGAGCTCTCAATTTATAACGTTCGAATTCTTCCTTCAGCTGTGAAATCTCATCTTGGTAATCCTAGGGAGTGGTCAACAGACAGAATACATTATGATACATACGTATGTATGCACTCCTTAGCAAGGAACAAAAGAAGCGAAAAACACGTCTCACCTTCTTAGAAGGTTGGCTGGAGATGAAAGCAGAATATTCTGTTAAAGACGAGTCCTCCAAACTGAACGTAAGAGCTTCCCTATCGCTGAGTTTCTGGCCCGCCACGCGCAATAGGGCCTGTAACGACGGAAAAAAAAAGAATAAAAAAAAACGCCCGATAAGGGACTCGAACCCTTGACCCTCAGATTAAAAGTCTGATGCTCTACCAACTGAGCTAACCGGGCGCTCTATGTTATAGCGGAGAAAACCTTGTTATAAAGTAATACTGAACCAACCTTTAGTTTGGCCACTTGTTCTCGAAGTGCTGTCATTTCTTCCTCTACTTGACGATTTTCTTGCCTGAGGCGAGAGCGCAAACAAAGATCGAATCAATACACACGTGTGTTTCCCACAGGGACATCCTACCTTTCAATATGTGCTCTGGTTAGTGAGGTGTTCTCCAGATCCAACTGGGCCACTCTCTCTTTGAGTTTTCTAAGATGTTGGAAGACAACAGTGATTTGAAGTCCATGGGCACAAGTAGGTGGGAGTAGAGATGTCAAGGTTACAAAATGTTGCTTCACTTGACGAACACACACACACACACACACACACACACACACACACACACACACACGCACACACACACACACACACACACACACACACACACACACACAACAACGACGACAACTACTACGTACACGCATAAACACACACACAACAGCAACAACACACACTGACACATGTACACATGCATCAACAACACAACTCACAAAATACACATCTGATCCTCATCTTTTTGTCTGTCATAGTTACCTATTATCTCGGACAGTTCAGAGAGACGGCTTTCCAGTGATGATACCCTTTGTTCTTCATTCTACATCATTTGGGAATGAATACACTTCATGATAGCAACTGAATGAGTGCACACACACACACACACACACACACACACACACACACACACACACACACACACACACACACTTGAGGAGATAGGACCCAGACTCACCTGTGCTTGAATGTAAAGTCTCTCTTCAGCATCATTTGCTCTTCTCTGTTCTGTTAGCAAGGCCTCCTTGTGATGGATCTGTACATACGTATGTAAGTATACAATGTTATACATACGTATGTATTTATACAATCAGTGATGAGTGTCCCATTTAATGTGCTAGTCTAGTACTCAGCCAATGTAAGTATTATTATGATTGTAGGGAGACAGATACTGTTCACTAAAGACCTGGGAAGGGGACTACTATGTCAATTAACAACAAGCCACAATGCGTCCATGACTGTGTGATTTGGGTCACCCAATGTTGCCATGCATTGAAATGCACCCAGAGTATTCCAACACTACCTTCATCTGTTCAATTTCCTCTTGTAAATGGACCACTCTGGGATGAGGTTTGGACTGATTCTCCTTCAATTCCTCCAATGCCAATTGTGCTTCCTGAAGGAAAGCAGAAAATATGAAAGTAACCACAAAGTACATTCGTAGCTGTGATAGACAAGTTTCCAGGATGAGATCCCCACTAAAAACAGAAGCAACGTTTTACGTATGTACGTACATGTTATGAGCTCAGAAATAATGCTCAAAACTCATCTCCACAACAGAAAATTTATCTGTGGCCCCTCACTCATGGACTGACATGGAGCCATTACCACACATTCACAAGTACATCACATCACATGACCAATGTCACATACGTAATACTACGTATTTAGAGATTTACGTATGTACGTACACGCATGCAGTGTGGTCAAATGACCTAGAGACCACACTGCACGCATGTGTAAATTTTGTACAAGTGTATGTTTCACGTGCACATATGCATGCACATACGCACGTACATACATAGATAACATTCCATATACGTACATACGTACATAGATAACATTCCATATACGTACATACATACTTGTAGCTCTTTCTCAAGGACCTCTACCTTGTCTTCAAAACCTTTGGATCTGCAGAGAGAAGCACAACTTCAACCTACGTACATACTTTCATTGGGTGGTGGATGTCCCCCACCCTGTCATACGTAAGTACCTAGTGGCACAAGGTCCTATGCAGGTGCAAACACAAGTATTCACTTGCATCCCATGAACCCAATGTAGTTCTAGCACAAGCACTATGTACATGACTCCGTTGTATGTATGTATGTACGTTTTTTTGTAGGCACGTATGTACATGAACACATAGGCACGTATGTACATGAACACATACGTAGGTACGTATGTACATACAAACATACATTTGTTCTTCGATCCAACGTTGTTTGGTAGTGGCCTCCTTTCTCAACTCCTTCAACTGTAGCAGGGACAACACACAGTAGACATTGACTTATTGTACACTTTTCGGTACATAGGTACATGTACCGCCTAGGTTACAAATTTCCACTGTTTCCCCCAGTACACCTGGGACAGGGTGCAGTATCGAGCTGAATTTCCAACAGCCAAAAGAAAAGCACATAAATCACTTAATACATACACATAGATTGGGCATTGTTGATATTAAGCCTACATGCTGGTTACTTGGCTTCCTGTTAGCATTTCATCTACAAGAACCACTGAACTTAATATGTACGTATGTACATACCTACATATTATATGTACAGATGTACATATGTACATACGTATACAAAGTTTATTTTAATAATATTATTATGCACGTGCATACGTACGTATGTACATTAAATAACAAATAAGAACATGTCCACAGAACACCCAAAACAAAATTAATAAGCCATGCAGGATTCATGTCTTGGCATGTACTGTGTTTCCAAACACTGTCACAAGTTACAAACAAAACCCAACACAAGTTCCCCAACAATTTCAACTCCCATGAACAACCAACCTCCTTCTCCACCTCTGTTCGAACTCCCCTATCTTCGCTCAGCATTTTCTGAAGTTCTCGGACAACTTCCCCATGGCCCTCCTCACTCAGCTGCCGGTCCATCTGCTCCTGCTTGTACACTCGCATGACCTCGTCCAGTTGCTCCCTCAAGGCAACCAGTTCACTCTCCTTCTCAGAGGAGGATTTCTTCATCAGCTGAAAAGCCATTTCGTGTTCAGTCTACATGGAAGATAAATAGAAAAATATTTCAGTACAAGTGTTAGAATGCATATTACACAAACAGAGAGAAGCATCATGTGTGTGTGTGTGTGTGTTGTGTGTGTGTGTGTGTGTGTGTGTGTGTGTGTATGTGTGCGTCCGTGTGTGTGTGTGTATGTATGTGTGTGCGTGTGTGTGTGTGTGTGTGTGTGTGTGTGTGTGTGTGTGTGTGTGCGTTGTGTGTGTGCGCGTGTGTGTGTTTCATGTTTATGTAAGTGTATACATTCACATGCATATGTACCATCATTTTCTTCTTGTCTGCTTGAAAGTTAGCTTCCATGTGAGCTTTCTGTTCAGTGAGTGCAGCTAAGGAATGTGTTAGTGTGGATATCTGATCCCTCAAGGTCTCCACATCTTCTTCATCTTCCTCAGAGTTACTGGACAAGCTGACAGATAGTGTAGCCAAATCTGGTTGGTGAGCTGTTTGGTCCGGTTGGGATGGCGATGCCACTTGAAGAGTGGCTGGATGCTTTGTCTGAATGCAAAAAGGAGTATACCACTTCAAGCATATAGATGATAGTAAATAGGTTATAATGTACATAGTCTCTACCTTTCCCAGTCCTTCTGCATTAATGTGCGCGCGTGCGTGCGTGCGTGTGTTTGTGTGTGTGTGTGTGTGTGTGTGTGTGTCGTGAGTGCGACGCGTTCTTTCACGCGTACACAACTACTCGAGTCTAACATGCTCACAAAGAGGTCCCACCTGCTCTAATGCATCGCTTAGTGGAACGTCACTTTCAGTTTCGCTCCTTCCTGTGTCGCTTTCGTTTTCCTGCCCCTCCTTCTTAGAGCTCCCCTTTTGGTGTCTTTTTTGTGTACTTGTCTGCCTCGAGGCAGGCTTAGTCCGACTTAGAGCCTTCAAACTAGCTTCGAGCGCCTCCTTCTCCTTGGTGAGACTTTTATACGCCTTGACCACGTCTACATAGCACATATACGGGAGATAACGCTAGCGTTAGACAAGCCAAATCACACCACACATTCACTCTAAATCGCGTACACATACTTACCTCTAAAACGCAGCTCATATCTAGACAGCTGTTCAGATTGGCCTTCGATATATTTGAGAAGCTCCTCTTTACTGAGAGCCTCTAGTGACGTTTGTGAGGTGGCCATTTTATCTATTGCGTCACAAACATTAGCCCTGCCCACGACTGGTCGTCATGGTCAAATACAGCTGGCCACATTATAGCACCACACTTTCCAAACCGGCTAATTTATGGCCACACACCTCCTTGTGAGCTCGAGGTTGTGTGCACTTCTGCACTTGGTAGTGTCCGTGGTGCTGCGGGGTCTCTTTGCAGCACATTTTCCAAACCTATAAAAAAGTGATCGAAACAGCCCCCGGGAGTTTGTGCACACTTGGAAGTGTCTGGTGTGCTATGGGTCAATTTCTGGTCACACGTTTTAAACCTACTGATACATGGTCATACATTTCACCTCGAGGTTGTGGGGAGATGATAATATCCATGGTGCTATGAGTTCGATTTGTAGTCTAATAGCAACACTATAATTATTCCAAACCTACTAAAACATGCACATGGTCAAAAGCCCGAAGGCTCTTTAGGAGGTTGTGTGTAAACTCAAGTTAGTAGCATCCATGGTCATATGGGTTTGAATTCTGGTCTTTTTATAGCAACACACTTTCCAATTGACAATAATTATAATCAAAATTTCCCTGGGAGGTTGTTTTACACAGTATTGTCTTTGGTGCTATGGGGTCTAATTCTGTTCTAATAGCACCATACTTTCTAATCTGTTGTAAAGTGAGAGATATTAACTTTTGAATGAATGAAATTTTGGTCGGGTAGGATAATTTTTGAGGTTTTATATTTGTCGTAGGTGGGTGACTTTTTTGACCTATGACAAATTTCGGATGGACCGTAGAGCCTGTATGGCTTCGCGAGCCTAGATCGATCAGGTAAATCGCCAACAAAATGGAAGGCTTAAGAACCGAAGGGGCTCGAAATGCAGCTTCGGTCGGTAACCTGACGAAGATACTCAAGCAGTTTCCTATATATTACAAAGATTGGGTCATCAGTGATCCGGAACAGGCCTCCAGACTTGAGACCATAGTCAAAATCCTCGGATATGCCATTCCAGGTCAGTCGTCCTTCGTCTCTTTGTGCTGTTGCCGACCAGGCGAGAAGCCCTTCAACCAGTGGTCTGCTGTTAAGTTTATTTGCCGTACCTCGCGATGCTGTGTGCACATATTGCAGTGCACATTACGAATTTGTGTAATCAAAGGCACTTTGAAATCCAGCCAAATCTTACAATCACCCTGTGTCAGAAGGCATATTTTCGCCTTTATCTCAGTTCCAAAACCAGATAGACTTGAGAAAGTTCATATTAGATGTTTTGATTTGTTATTTGAATGAATGTCTGTATTGGTACGGATATTGGAGTATTGGTTTGATATTGGTATTGACATTTGGAAAATCACCCACAGATTGGTAGGTGGACCATGAGCAATGGTAATAGTGCTAGTCATTATCATTGCTACACATCTATGGTGACCACTGGGTGTAGACAATTATGGCATTGAAGCATAATTGTTCGTTGCTACTTTTATTCAATAATTGTTTGATACGTGCTAACTTATTACTGAGCAATGCATAGAACATACTGCTAGGTGTGCACTATGTGGAGATACCTCACTACAAACTAACGTAGATTTAGTAACACACTAATATATTCTGACTTACGTATAAATGTAAATGTCTGCAAAAATGGACGCCACATGGCTGCCCATTTAGAGTTCCCTAATGATGGATCAATGAACCCTTCTCTTCGACAGCCGAAATTGACTAATTTGTGTCATAGAAAAGTCGGCGTTCATTGTTTAGATCATTTTAGTGCCTATCATAAGACCGCTGTGATATCAGTCCAGTGGAGGGGTTCTAGAGTATGTGCTCTTTGAACGGATCACGTGTTACAGAGGGTACGGACGTTCATGTTCTCCACATGGTTTCATGCTAAGGTCGTGTCCCATTCCCAGAGATGGAATGATTCTCTGCTGGCCGATATGATTGTCAAACGATTTGCATCTACAGATAGTCGAAAAGAACCTAACTTTATCAATATTGGACCCCAAGCAATGAAGTGTGTGGGTAGAAACTTCTGAGTCCACTACGGATCAGAAGCCATATGACAAGATCAGTGCTAATGTTCGGAATTATCAAATCAACTGTCAACAACTGTTCCCAATTATCAGTTATTGGACTATCACTGCTTTCCCTATCAGTATATCACTAGACGTGCCTTATCTTCTGTGCAGTTCGATTTGGGTTGCAGCAGGAACACACGGAGATCATATATGCCGCCTCAAACTTCCTGTCGTTCATCAATGACAGGCTACTGGCCAAACATTACAAGGTCAAGGAAAGAATGAACACTGTGAGTTTGTTGTATACTTGTGTGTACATGTGGGGGGAGTGCGTGCATGCATGTGCTTACACAAGTACACAAACAAATAGCTACGTATCACACACATGCATGTGCTAATACACACACACACACACGCACACACACACACACACACACACACACACACACACACACACACACACACACACACACACACACTGATACTCAATGCGGATTACCGGATTTTGTGTAGTGTACCAGTGCAATGAAGAAGGTTGTGTACGCCCTGTCCATCCTGGACCTTGTGGAAGTGGCCATTGAGCTCTTCATTCAGTCCAAGTCAAATGAAGCAGCAAAGTGGATCATCATTCTGCTGATTGTCACTGTAAAGTGAGATGTATATTGTGTGTACAATTCACATGTTTATACAACACACAGATGTGGTTTTGTATGACGGTCTTTTTAGGTTGTAGTTTTTGACCCTCCACACCATTTTCAGGGAGGGGAGACTGAGGGGGCAAGTTTGGTATGCTGGTACATACATACGCATGTACTTATATACAGTCAGCTAGTTTTGTGAATTATGAAATTTGAAATGGATATCTAAACCTTAGAATTTGGTTCACAATTTGCAACTGTTGAATAATTTCATTAGCGGTGATATTTCACAAAGATGAGCATCTTATTTGTGAGAAATTCAATAGTACAGGTATTGTTAATGCAAAATATGTGACTGGTATCTAGCCTATCTAAGGTTTCAGTCACATGACATGCATACGTGTCTCATGTGAGTTAATACATGTTGTGAAGGGACTGTCCATTTTAGCAAACGTTTCTCACTGGACGTTTTGTGCATACTGTGAATGTGGTCTCGGAATTCGTCGTTTCTGTTGTTTCAGAATGGCTCTCCAGTTGTGGCTGGTGTTCAAGAAAGGCTACGGTATCCTGAGGACGCCTCCAATTGGCTCTGTGGAACGGAATGCTCTACGGCCGAAGCAGGACTCCAAGGAGACAGAGCAGCAGTTTGAGGACCAGTCTCGTGGGTGGAGGGGTCCTCGAACCGGAAAGGTCATCAGATCCATCCACGGAGGTCAGTGGGGTAGGAACAAGAGTACAATTGTGACAATTTCCATTTCCTTGAAATTTGCCTGCGCAGATTATAAGATCATTTTGAAATCAAAATGTGCAATATGGGTGACGTACACTTGGAAAGTTGAGAGAATGCAAATGGCCATAATGGTGCCCTCGTTAATCTAGCCTTTGCTAGGTATGGTCATACGTACTTATCTAGGTGTAGGATACAGTGGTGATTCAGTACACAGCTGCATTTCAAGGTACAATTGTTGCATCTGGTGAACTCTGAGAAAGTGCTGCTGGTCCTCCTAGAGACTCACACCACTCCTCCTAGAGACTCGCACCACTCCTTGTAGAGACTCACACCACTCCTCCTAGAGACTCACACCACTCCTCCTAGAGACTCACACCACTCCACCTAGAGACTCACACCACTCCTCTTAGTGACTCACACCACTCCTCCTAGAGACTCACACCACTCCTCCTAGAGACTCACACCACTCCTCCTAGCGACTCACACCACTCCTCCTAGAGACTCACACCACTCCTCCTAGAGACTCACACCACTCCTCCTAGCGACTCACACCACTCCTCCTAGAGACTCACACCACTCCTCCTAGAGACTCACACCACTCCTCTTAGAGACTCACACCACTCCTCCTAGAGACTCACACCACTCCACCTAGAGACTCCCACCACTCCTCTTAGAGACTCACACCACTCCTCTTAGAGACTCACACTACTCCTCTTAGAGACTCACACCACTCCTCCTAGAGACTCACACCACTCCTCTTAGCGACTCACACCACTCCTCCTAGAGACTCACACCACTCCTCCTAGAGGCTCACACCACTCCTTGTAGAGACTCACACCACTCCTCCTAGAGACTCACACCACTCCACCTAGAGACTCACACCACTCCTCCTAGAGACTCACACCACTCCTTGTAGAGACTCACACCACTCCATATTTGTCATTTGCTGTTGTTCACCTATTCCTCTAACTGTTGTCCATCAGATCCCTCCATTCCATACTCTGAGCTGCTTCCTGAAGGAGAACCTTCACCACATCCTAGTAGCTCCAGTGAGACGGTTCTCAAACCTAAGCAACTTGTTGCTGAAGCACTTCACATTGCAAGACCTCTTGTGCATGGTGTGTGTGTGTGTGTGTGTGTGTGTGTGTGTGTGTGTGTGTGTTTGTGTGTTTGTGTGTGTGTGTGTGTGTGGTGTACGTACGTAGCTGTGTTTTGTATGTTTTTGTTTGTTTGCGGAAACGCATACTGTTTATCTTGTAGTGTCACTTAAATTTGCAGTCCAAGCGTGAAGTGATCAATTAATACAATATTTCATGCATTCATGCATGTACATACGTAGGTACGTGTAGGTACATACATGAGGATATTATACTTCATGCACGCATGCTTGAACATGAAAATTCAATTGGCATTAGCTGTGTATCTAACTGGCATCTTTGTCTCATAGTGATGTCCATGTTCACATTTGGCCAGACCTCCTGGACTCCTTGGCTCATTGCATTGGGAATGGATGTGTCCAGGTGGGTTGGTTGTCCTAACACACATCGTAACACAAATGTATGTACGTATGTACAGTGTGTATTGTATTTCTAGTACAGTGCAATGTGCTTAGTGAGTATTTGGTTAGTACACACTCCTGGTTAGTACACGCTCCTGGTTAGTACGCACTTTTGGTTAGTACACACTCCTGGTTGGTACACACTCCTGGTTAGTACACACTCCTGGTTTGTACACACTCCTGGTTTGTACACACTCCTGGTTAGTACACACTCCTGGTTGGTACACACTCCTGTTTAGTACACACTCCTGGTTTGTACACACTCCTGGTTAGTACACACTCCTGTTTAGTACACACTCCTGTTTAGTACACGCTCCTGGTTTGTACACACTCCTGTTTAGTACACACTCCTGGTTTGTACACACTCTTGGTTAGTACACACTCCTGGTTTGTACACACTCCTGTTTAGTACACACTCCTGGTTAGTACACACTCCTGTTTAGTACACACTCCTGGTTTGTACACACTCCTGTTTAGTACACACTCCTGTTTATTACACACTCCTGGTTATTACACACTCCTGGTTTGTACACACTCCTGGTTAGTACACACCCCTGGTTAGTACGCACTTTTGGTTAGTACACACTCCTGGTTGGTACACACTCCTGGTTAGTACACACTCCTGGTTTGTACACACTCCTGGTTTGTACACACTCCTGGTTAGTACACACTCCTGGTTAGTACACACTCCTGGTTGGTACACACTCCTGTTTAGTACACACTCCTGGTTTGTACACACTCCTGGTTAGTACACACTCCTGTTTAGTACACACTCCTGTTTAGTACACGCTCCTGGTTTGTACACACTCCTGTTTAGTACACACTCCTGGTTTGTACACACTCTTGGCTAGTACACACTCCTGGTTTGTACACACTCCTGTTTAGTACACACTCCTGGTTAGTACACACTCCTGGTTTGTACACACTCCTGTTTATTACACACTCCTGGTTATTACACACTCCTGGTTTGTACACACTCCTGGTTAGTACACACCCCTGGTTTGTACACACTCCTGTTTAGTACACACTCCTGGTTAGTACACACTCCTGGTTTGTACACACTCCTGGTTTGTACACACTCCTGTTTAGTACACACTCCTGTTTAGTACACGCTCCTGTTTAGTACACGCTCCTGGTTTGTACACACTCCTGTTTAGTACACACTCCTGGTTAGTACACACTCCTGGTTAGTACACACTCCTGGTTTGTACACACTCCTGTTTAGTACACACTCCTGGTTAGTACACACTCCTGGTTAGTACACACTCCTGGTTAGTACACACTCCTGGTTTGTACACACTCCTGGTTAGTACACGCAGACTCCTGTTTAGTACACACTCCTGGTTAGTACACACTCCTGTTTAGTACACACTCCTGGTTTGTACACACTCCTGGTTAGTACACACTCCTGTTTAGTACACACTCCTGGTTATTACACACTCCTGGTTTGTACACACTCCTGGTTAGTACACACCCCTGGTTTGTACACACTCCTGGTTAGTACACACTCCTGGTTAGTACACACTCCTGGTTAGTACACACTCCTGGTTAGTACACACTCCTGGTTTGTACACACTCCTGGTTAGTACACGCAGACTCCTGGTTAGTACACACTCCTGGTTAGTACACACTCCTGGTTTGTACACACTCCTGGTTTGTACACGCAGACTCCTGGTTAGTACATACTCCTGGTTAGTGAGTACACCTCACTCAGTCCCTAGTTCATGTGCACTTTGTCAACCAGTACTGATAGTAAGTACCTCTGATAAGAAGTGCAGATTTGGTGTGTGCTTCAAGTTGCTTGCTAAGCAAGTTTGACTGTATGTTTGTTCGTGTTTGTTTTGTTTTGTGTGCAATGCTCGTTCACGTGTTCTGATCTACGTACCTACCTAGTTTGCAACTGATGGGGAAACTGGGCCAGTTCAAGAAACACGAGAGGAACGAGATACTGAGAAGAAGGACAGTCCTACTGTTGTACTTGCTGAGAAGTCCATTTTATGATAAAGTTTTCAAGTGAGGTCTTTCGGTTTGTACTGTACATAATTGTGTACTCACAAGCTTCACATAATATATACTGGTGTGTGTGTGAGGGTGTGTATTCAGCAGAATTAATACTATTAATGTTATGTAATACGTATCACATGTACTAGTTGTACCCTCTCTAGGTGTGCCACATCTGTGATCAGTTATCACTTTGTCCTACTGTTACACACCTATAGACATGCTACAACTATTATATATCATGGACGTATACAGATAAAACTATGTAGATTCTCACTGAAAGTGTGATGAAACAAATCAAGAATTGTGTTTTCACGTCAGAAAGTGTGTTCATATTGGCGATGCATAAACTCTTTTTCCTTCAATCTTCTTATTAACCATCTTACATTGTTGGTTTACTTATGTACAGTACATTAAAATCTACTACTGGGGTGACCCTCCAATGTCACACATCATAGCCAGGGTTGTGTACGTACGTATGTGAATTCCATTCCCTGTAAACGTTTGATACATATTTTGGGTACATACCAATGAGTGGCGTGATGGCTAATTTTGAGAACGACACTCACCAGAAGAATGTAATTGGAATTTCCGATATGTTATTACTTAACAGGATTCATCAGGCCGTATGCAAGATTCAGATAACATGCCTTCTGCTTCTACTATGTATTGTGCATATGCACTTACATATGCACATATTCTAGCCGTATTGTGCGTATTCTTCCAGTACTGAACATTCCTATTGGTTAAGTATGTACACGTGTATGTGCATTAAGGTATTTTACTGTGCATATTGTACTTTAACGTAGTCCTGAACTGCACTCACATGTTGCATCCATGACACTCTTCCATAGAATATACGTGTTGGAGTTTTTGAGATCTTTGTCTGCACGACTGCCTCTCGTCCACTACATCTTGGGTGAGTGTCCTACATACGTACATACGTACCTGCTTACTACATGTTGTATGTATTAATATTATACAGAAAGACATGTATGTGGATGTGCACTATACATATAGTACCATAGTACCTACATGTGTATGTACATACTCACATAGTACATTGTGGTAAGATTTCTCTTTTACGTAATATGTTCATGTGCATGTTATACATAAACACACACTAATGTAACATGCACAGTGTATGACCAACCATTGCTGAATATGGAAATCAGAAAATAGGTGCGTACCTCGGATAACTCTGATCCTCCCTGTCCTACAACAGCTGTTTTGTATGTAGATGGTTTATAGCTGATGACATTGGTATTTCCCTCATCCTTCACTTCATTTGTACTACGAAATCTCGTTAATCTGCCACAATTTGTTTTCAAAATGTATGGCAGATTAACTACATAGATATTCATTAGTACTTGTACGTATATTATATTGCTACTGGGACATTGTGGCAGATAAAGTGGTGGTGGATCAACTGTACATACCTGTATGCACGTATTCACATTACACAAGTATCCTGATCACTAGCTATGCCGTTACCACTGCTGTAGATCCTCTCATCGAGTATTTGCCAGTATGGCAGAAGATCTACTTTTACAATTGGATGTCATAGTGCGCATAACTGTCCTGTGACTGTCCTACAACTGTGACACCATCAAACTTGTTTGCGTGACATCTTTGCTTTGAATGTTCACTAAAGCTTTGCATCCTTTGTGTAAAATGGCACTATACTAAAACCTACTATTGTGATGTAACTATTGTGGATATGTAGTGTTGGGCATATTGCAATAATACGTGATGTGGACGTTAATGTGAATTCACATCGGAGAAGGTAATGGTTGCATACTGCTAGTGTTTGCTTTGGGATTTTAATCGCAACTATGATGGAGGATGGGTGAATAAAAAATCAATATTCGCAGCAAAAATATGAAATACTGTACATACATTTCAAAGCATAGGTTCATATCTATAAAGAATTAATCGATAACTATAGTGATAAAAAACAATCAGAGGTACATTGATCAATTGAGATTGTATCAGCCAGCCACGATCGTCCCTTCGCGAGTATAAGATAATATTATAATAAATTAATTCAATAGTAACAATAATATTATGTGATCATACAGTTTACTTGAGAATGATGATCATAGAATTCATACATGAACAAATTGACATAGAGTTTCAGAAAAGTTATAAAAGTAACAAATGCATGTTTCAATAATACCATTAATTAGAAACATACGCAATAATGTGAAATTACGTATGCTACCATGCAGTGTATAGGGAGGGAAAAAATCACACTTACATCAATGCAATCACGATTTTTTATTGTTATTAGCAATAGTGACACCAACAGCAATAGCTATAACTGCCAGTAAGACGAGAACAATTGCAATTACAACAGACGCAATACATATACGCAGTCTCCAGTATGAACACCAGGTCTTCCTCCTCAACTGTGAAGAACGACGGTTGAACTCTGCTGAGCCACTCAAGAGGAGACTGGAAGATTCCGACAACTCATCCAGTTTGTTCTCCCTCTCCTGGATACTCCTCAGGTTCTCGCTAAGAGTCCGTCGAATCATGTCCGCCTTTCCACTCATCTGTCGAACGCGCGAATCTCCGTATACCGTTTCCTCCATCAACGTTTTGAGGGTAAAAGCGAATTCCGTTCTCAGAGAATAAGGAGGCGCAGATTCAGCCCTTTGCTTCAGTCCCATAGCCTCAAAGGACGCCTTTACCTTATCGAGAAACACAAACACGCTACTAATGTCTTGGTCTTCCTGGACTAGAGGGGTGACGCACAAGAAAAGATATTTTTGTTCTCGAAGTACGTGTGCCATCTGGTTTCCACTTGTAATGGTGGTCGTCGTATTCTTCGCCTTGCTCAGAGCTTCTTGGCTCAGTGAGTAAAGGTTTCCTTCATTTTTCACGATGTAATCACACAAAACAACAGAGCCTCGAGACACCAAGGAGTAATACACGGGGATTCTAACTTCACCGCTACTTGCCATTCGAACTACAGTGAAGACTACATAAAAAAAGACGTAGCCTTCATGGAGGTAGAGAGAAATTTTTCGATGCTCTAGATCGTATGCAAGGTGCCAAAGTAAGTGATTTTGACACAGCTCGTCTCGACGATAGGTGAGTGGCAACGTGCTACTGCGCATGCGCAGTTTGATTCATTGTGAACCCACGTGTTGCGAAAGTCGGAGAAAATGGGTCGTATGCACGCACCAGGGTAAGACACAGACAATATAAGCATGGAATAGTGCAGATGTTGCGAATTCCTCATCATATGTTCTGTCTCCTGTCATATATCCTTCAGAAAAGGGATATCGTCCTCGGCTTTGCCTTACAGAAGAAGCGTACCAACGGTACGTATTTGCTGTATTGTGTACGTCTGTGTGTTTCGTATATTATCAACGATTTATGTGTATGCGCAGAACAGTGGTTAACATTCGGTACACACTTATCTGAAATGGAACTCGCTTTCGCCTTTCAGATATAACTGGTAGATTTTGGCCTAGATAAGGACCTTCGACATTTAGCCCTCTTGAGTGAGTGTAGTTCTTCTGATCATCTTCCTTTGACTTCATAATGCGACTCTGGGACCAATGCACACATAAACCTCAAATACAACTTTAGCCCATGGAGATCTGAGTACAACCAATATCCAGTCTTGAACTGGGACCTTCAGCCGTTCGGCATCACAGGGTAAACTGTCATTGGAAGCACTTCATTCTGTGACACTAACTAAAGGATCAGAATACTAAACTAGGTGTTGTTTGCTGTGAGGTCCTCATGGGATATATATAGTTTGGTATACGTACGTGTTTTACGTATACATGTGCATTGTCTATGGAGAGAGTGCCCTTTGTAGGCATTGTGCTGTTCAGGGATTAACTTACTCTTACATCTGAGCTGTGTTTGCTCTTGTGCGTACAATATAACCTAGGTTACCCAAAACTCACTTTTATCTGAATTGACCTGAAATGTTGCATTGGCCATTTTAATTTTACATCACTACTACTGATGTAATGCCAAAATCACCAACGTGAGCTAAACTGTGTAAGCGTGGAGTACCTGGAATACTTAAGAGGATGTATAAGCAAGTTTTTCTTACAATTGAAGACTTTTCGTCCTTTTCAAATGCAAAATTGTATATTTAAAAGGCCAATGATGTGAAAGGAAGGTTAAATTCAAAATTTCTTGCCTGTTTCCAGTTATTGAAACTTTCAGGTAACCCAATACTTAAAAGTTGACAAAAGTCGGATATCTGTAAGAGTGCATGATTGAGGTTACACTGTGTGTGGTGAAGTCCATGTTGATGTGACTTACGGTACACATCGTGGAAAGCTTGACATATCGTAATGTATTATAATGTGATGTAATCATAGTGGAATTGTAAATATTTTAACTTAAGTCTTAGGGAATTGTAAATTTGCTTGTATTCATGTCATACAGTGGAACCTCATTAAAACGAACTTCAATGGACCCACAAAATATGTTCTTATTATCAGTATCAATGATTATAATTATCAACGACTGCGCTTTCGCTGATAACGATATCGTGACGGGCTTTGAATCCACTAATCCAACCCATGCTGCACTTAAAATCATCATACTCGAACTCAGTGGCAATTTCTTCAGCTTTTGTTTGAAGTACAGGTCCACAAATAGGTGTATTTTGAGATGTGCAAATTACTTTAACCAAGAAAGAATAGCTTTTCTTTGATTTTTAGATACGTAAATGTTGAGCACATGATTTTCTTCGAAGGTGGACAACTGGATTGCTTATATGCCTCTATAGTACTGTCGTTATTATTGATAATCATTGACAGGGTAGACTTCGGAATGCTAAGTTTTGTGCAATTTTAACCTATAATGGTGCATTTCCTTGGAGAGTCGCTCACCTTCCTGTAGGATATCAATGTTCCTTTTAACCTGGAGAGTGTTTCTCTTTGCAGTTGCCAAAATTGTGCAAGGTGCAGCGAATTCTTTACCAATTTGAAGGTGCAAACCGTTCATGTTAACCGGAAATTCTCAATGTCGGTGTTCGTATTAAGCAAACTAATTCTTACTACATTAATATAGAAACCGACGCAAACCGGGAAATTAATTAATTGTTCGTGTTAAGCAGACATTTGTATTAAACGTGTTTGTTTTAACGAGGTTCGACTGTACTTCTTTCATAATAGAACTGTAGCTTTCTATTTATTAGTATTTTAAAATATGTAGTTTAATCAATGTGGAATGAAAAAGTTTTTCTCCAACCATGTTAAATTTTTTGTCAGTTCACTGTAATGTAATTGTAATTCTGCTGTGATTTCACAGCGATCTGTCACATTTTTGGTGATGTGTAGTGTATTTACATACTGTGTTTTGTCTGATTGATGAGGATGAGACTCAGTACATACACTGGTGAATCCAGTGGAAATCCCCATCTTCACGTACACAGCAATTTGTCAACTCAATTTGTTTACTGTTGAACACTGAGGTGTGAAATGTTGAAAAATGAAATGATGAAATGAAAATACTCACCTTAAAGAACACACTAAGTCTGTATTATCAGTGGTGCTGGTTGACGTAGTATACACAAGCTAGGGACTGAATTAAGTGTACTCACTAACCAAGAGCACATAGTAACCAAGCTACTCACCAAATAAGTTACACTGTATTGTTCAGTCATGATTAGGAAGAATGCACTAAAAACTCTGCCTTAAAGAGTGTACATGTGTACATCCTCACATAGAGTTTACCCTGACCTCTGGAGACACCATAAAATGCAAATTCTACCCATCAGGGACCCAAATCCAAACAATAGATTAGACAGGCAGGCGTACAGGCAATTATTGTCCTCATGATTCTTATGTGTTGAAGATTCCAATTCATTTCATGCTTTATTTGCTCCACATTTATCCAGAAATTTTAACTACATTAACGCGTTTAACTTGAGAGGACTCTACAGAAGTCCTTTGATATTTTCATAATATCATATGCACTTATTTATGTATTTATTGCCTTTCTAACTCAGTTTTGTACACGTTTATCTACATTTCTTTTTCTGGGAGCCTTAGTAGTAGCCCTCAGGGTTAGTGGCCTCCCCAGTGTAAATAAGTATACCTAACCTGAGTGTATAATCTAAGCTGTGTGGAGTCGAAGGGTTGTAATGTGTATGGTATAAGTAAATAAAGTATACCTAACCTAACCTGAGTCATGCCTGTGCAGTGAATTGGGATCACTCTGGGAATGAGGCAAGCTCAGAAATTCGGCTCCAACTCAACTGTGCTTGCTGTTTGAATTATATCGAAGGCAAATTGTAGCACATTAGCGACAATTAACCATGAGACTGATGTGTGTACCCCTCACCCCTCACGATGCAGTGGATGGCGTAGATGTGTATTTTAACTACATTAACGAGTTTAACTCGAGTAGACTCTACAGAATTCCTTCGATATTTTCATAATATTATTCTTCTCCTTCACACAGTGGCTCAAGCTCTCTCCCGATGAAGTCAAGGAGCAGATATACAAACTGGCTAAGAAGGGCCTCACTCCTTCCCAGATTGGAGTGGTGCTGAGAGATTCCTATGGTGTAGCTCAAGTGAGAAATGTGACAGGGAACAAGATTCTGAGAATACTGAGGTCTAAAGGTACGTATGTATGTACACCTGTGGGAATTGAGGTTGTTAGCAGCAGTTTATTTGAGAAACCTAAGTTGGTGGTTATTTTCAATGTTGTGTGAACCATTCCGTATTGATTATGATTGATTCACTCAATAGTCACAATGTGGGTTACTAACTATGTAACTCTCTAGGAAATGTTCAATTATTGTCCACACAAGTCTTGTGTAATGTACATTCAAATTCATTTCACACTTCATTCGTTTCACCCTTTATTCATCTGCATAAACTATGGTAACACACTTTTCTGTGCCAGTTTGTATGTATGCTATTAAATAACACCAATAAATCAATGTGTTGTCATTCCTTTCAAACGCATCAACTAAAGGAGTCCATTCTTCTTTTAAGAAAATACCATACTTTAGGATTAACACTTGAGTATTATGGGTTGACTGTATGTACCAAGAATGTATGGATGATGGACTGGTTCAAGGATGGGCAAAAATGTTCAGATTTTATATAGATTAGTCCGTACATTTAGTATTTACATATGTCTGTGATGACACAACTTTAGGATACATTTGAGTCTATCCGCTTTACAAAAGGCCACATTTTGGCGTGATACCTACACATTAAAGTTACAACTTGCATCCTATAACAACACATACACTACCAATGTATCAACAATTTCAGCAGTTTGAATAGTGTTGATTGTGTGCCTATTAGGTCATGTGCACCAATGCAACACACGTGGAACACCCTTCTTTTGTATCATTACTTTTAATCACTTCTGTACGTGTTCTTACCTGTATCTATGGTAAGTTCACTGGGTGTGTACATGTGTATGTCTGAGTGTGTGGTGGCTTCCTGGGTGTCAGTGTGCATGTGTATGGGCACAATCCTGTTACCATGATCAGCAAACCTCTATCTATCCTCTCCAAGAGTTGTGAGTGTTTGATTATTACTGTTGATTTGCTACCTTGTGTCTCTGTGTGTGTGTGTGTGTGTGTGTGTGTGTGTGTGTGTGTGTGTGTGTGTGTGTGTGTGTGTGTGTGTGTGTGCGTGTATGTGTGTGTGTGTGTGCGCGTGTCTACATATATATGGTGCTTTCAGTAAAAAACTGAATGTACTACGGGCGTACCCGTACCCTTTTTTAACCGTACGTAGTCGACACGTTCCTAACCCGTAAATAAGTGACCTGTTGTCCTACTGCATTCTTCAGCAAGTGATATTTACTTGAGGTGCATGTGACAAAGAATATGTCATAATTTTTGTGTAATGATGGTGTCATTTGATCGAGTGACAAAGAAAAATGGCCTATTCGACTCAGCAATTCAGCAGCTAATTCAACAAATTCGAGTGTTAATCTTTTGAAAACGAGATTATCACAGAATGATTGAAATTACATTGTTTTCAAACCCATTACACTTATGTACCTCTGTCACTCTCGGATACTTTATTGCCAGGTGGAGGCTTGTCTCTGTCTTAAACGAATTCGAATGAACGGGATTGTGACAGGGGCGATTTTTCCAACGGACGCTACTCTTTTCACAAAAGAAGGTTTCTTGATTTCTTTACACTTGAAAAGGACACTTGAGGTCTGTATTCCTCTCAATTATCACTTTCTCTAGAAATTTAACAACCTGTACGTAGTGAGTATGTAGCATGTAGGTAGCAACATGTAGGCAAACCGTACTTGACGCGTCATTTCATCTGTAGTCAACCTCTAGTACATTCAGGTTTTTACTGAAAGTACCGTATATACATGTGTTTGTGTATACATAACGGGTTCGAACACTTGAGAACAAATAAGCAAGTAATTCGAGTTGAAATTTTGTGGGCTGCTGCACACACACTCAAATTATCCAGGCATCTATTTCAGGTATCAGGCAACCTTTCAAAGCTTGTCCATAATCAATGAGAATTCCACACTAATGTTTCTTCAGGATCACATGCCCACAGGGTGCTATAGTAGCCCCTGTGCACGACTCTGGTACATGTGTTAAGGGATTTACGTACGTATATGCATTACCTTTTTAGGGGCTGCCTGTGGCATCCCCTATATTGTTTTCATTTCGACTTCCAGTATGTAACGCTCGTCCGATAGATATATAGATAGATAGATAAATAGATATATAATATGTGTTCCTACGCGTAACCGCAACAATGAATTTATATTAGAATTTATATTGCACGAAATAAAGATGGCCGATTTCGAACGCTGACAATTTGAAATTGGGCTAGAATTCATGGGCTGAAGCTCCGCCGAACGTAATAACTTCAGTGAAGGTTCTTCCAAACCTAACAAAGACGCCAAGTAATTTGAGTGCGGGGGGGGCGGCAGCCCCACGAGTTTTTAAACTCGAATTACTTGTTATTGCTGGAAATGAAACAGATGATGTTACCCTGTCCTTGGCATACTGGGATGTTCACACTGTTGAATGTATCAAATGTTATTGATTTGTGGAAGTATACGCTGTTGAATGTACCATTATCTTATCAATTTGTGGAAGTTCACACTATTAAAAGTACTGTTATTGTATCAATGTGTTTGCCATCTGATACTCATGTGCATTTTCAGTGAGGAATTGGCATGTCTGGTGCTTAGAATGGATTTAAAGTTCTCAAAACACTCAGTTCCTGGTGTACAAATCGTCCATTATTGGTGGCTATTGCCTGCCATACATATATGTATGCATACGTACGTACGTATGTGTGTCCATATGTTTGAAACTATTGTATGAAATTAATTATGCAAGCATTTGCCAAATATACAGGATTTGGATATTGCAAATTCTGCAAATGGATTTCAATTACATACCTAAACAACTGACGTATAACGATTGTGTTGATTTCACCATCATCCGTGTTGTGGTACGCAAATGTCTGCCGTAATGATACTCTACATGCTGACATATAACGATTGCCTCGATTTGACCGTCGTTTGTGTTTATTGCTGTCAATTACAGCATGTTATAGACTGATTGAATCTGTTCATGTGTCTAATTGCCTTGTTAGGGTGGTAGTGAACACATGTTCACATGGTTAGTGAGCGAGTCACAGTCGTAGACATTTCATTTGTGGTTTGGTACAAATCATGAAAAATTGATGATTTCCTTTTCATGGATGATGGGAGAGTCGGGCATCCCGGTACCCGTGTTTCTGGAGGAAACGGGTGTCTTTTTTCACAAAACTGCAATTATAGAATTAGTGCCTTCTGTTGCTGAGGGATACTTGCCCTCACCAGGAGGGCCCAGTTCTAGGGCAATACGCAATATCCTTGCAAAGAACAATTGAATCCAAGTCCTCCTCCGACCAATGAATAAGAGAATGATCTGTAGAGTAAAGGTGCAACATTTACTTCGCGTACACTTCTATTCTTGCTAGCTTGAACTTATTGATTCCTTTTCATATGCTCTCATTACAACTCTGCATTTTGGATATACAGTTCAACTTGCTTAGTAAGTACCTTGAAGGGCACACCAAATCTGTACTTCTTATCAGAGGTACTTACTATCCAGTACTGGTTTACATGGTGTGTGTGAGCTAGGTACTGAGTGAAGTGTACTCACTAACCAGTAGTGTGCACTAACCCAGGTACTTACTAAGCAAGTTGCACTGTATAGCAGAACCATGATTTTGAAAGAAAGTCTGATCTTTGTTTGGCTTCCCTTTTGCACATTGGTAATTATTCATACTGCTAATCATATTCATTGTTAGCAGAATGTGGAGACTCTTGATGGTGACACAGGAGTTTCTTCAGGTGACTGTACATGAACAACTGAACTACAATGGGCCTATGGCCATTGGTACTGTATGTCACGCTACTACCCTTGATGCCCTCCACTACGTAGCATCGATTGTGAGGTTTCACCCCTGTTCCAGTAAGGAATGTCGTTTTTAGGGGCTGCCGCAGGCAGCCCCTATATTGTTTTCATTTCGACTTCCGGTATGTAACGCTCGTCCGATAGATATATAGATAGATATATATATAATATGTGTTCCTACGCGTAACCGCAACAATGAATTTATATTAGAATTTATATTGCGCGAAATAAAGATGGCCGATTTCGAACGCTGACAATTTGAAATTGGGCTAGAATTCGTGCGCTGAAGCTCCGCCGAACGTAATAACTTCAGCGAAGGTTCTTCTAAACCTAACAAAGACGCCAAGTAATTCGAGTGCGGGGGGCGGCAGCCCCACGAGTTTTTAAACTCGAATTACTTGTTTAGGATACGTGAGAATCGCTACTGGTGGGAAAGAAATAAGTTAGTGCATATTTCAACTACTCCAGCCAATTTACTGTGTGAGATTTTCAAGGGCAACAGATACTAATGAAACAAGTAATTTGATTAAAAAACTCGATGTGTTGCCACCCAGAGCAGCCAATCTGCTTATTGCACCCGAGTGGTGCTAATGCAAACAGATGGTAGTCGGTAGAGGCATTTGTGTAAATTATAGGGGAAGGTTAAAACTTGCTAACTAAGCTGTCTTTATCGCCCAACATGCATATAGTATGCATATACGTACATATATATCACTGTATACATTGAAGTGTAGTAATACTTCTGTGACATCACCCCATTCTCCACAGTCCTACCTGCTCATCAAGTACATACATTGTTGGTAACACCCGAACTCTTCTTGTCATTGTTTCTCAGTTACTGCACTAGTTTACACTGTGTACATGAGCTACGTGTGTGGATTCCGAATGAAGTGCATGTAGGTATCAGACAGGTGTATGCACCAGCCAGAGTATTGTCTAAGCTAGTTGCAATGTACACACTGTGTTAACCAGGACACTTACTAGGTATCTCACCCTGTAGTGTATTAACTAGTGTACATTCTCACTGAGCCCATTATACTGTATATCAGCCTGGTGTTCCACATTAGAAGCAGGAATTAGCATGCTACAGACCGACCGGAGTGGTGTGTGAAGTCTGTGATCTCGTGCTCATTTGTGTCGGCTTACTCAATTGACCTTATGCATCTTCTCTGTCACTCCTCAAACAGAGATCCTTTAATGTGTGTGTGTGAAGTAATGAGCAGTTATGTGTATGCCGCTAATGTGATTTGTATTATGTGTCAAGGACATATGGTGTGATTGTAACTGCACTATGTCAGCTATGTGTGTCAGTGTGTGTGTGTGTGTGTGTGTGTGTGTGTGTGTGTGTGTGTGTGTGTGTGTGTGTGTGTGTGTGTGTGCATGTACACGTGCAACTTTTACATGTGTACATGCATGTGCAAACACATACACACTCATACAGCATAATCATATGGGCATATAATCTCACTTTGTCACTTGTACAGGTCTAGCTCCTTCTTTGCCAGAAGATCTTTATTGTCTAATTAAAAAAGCAGTGAGCATTAGAAAGCATCTAGAAAAGAACAGGAAGGTACGTTTATGGCTTACACACACACACACACACACACACACACACACACACACACACACACACACACACACACACACACACACACACACACACACACACACACACACACACACACACACACAGGCACACACAGGCACACACAGGCACACACACACACACACACACACACACACACAGTGAGAGAGAGAGAGAGAGAGACCAAATATTTCCTACTTCTTTTACAGGACAAAGATTCAAAATTCCGTCTAATTCTCATTGAAAGTCGTATTCACAGACTTGCTCGTTACTACAAGACTAAGCGTGTCCTACCACCAAATTGGAAATAGTGAGCATATTTGTTGTGTACAGGCGAACTGGGTGACAGTGTTTGGTGTGCACTGTTCCTGTGGTGGGAAAGGAGCTAATTAATTGTCACTAGAGCATGAATTTCCAAGCAAGGTTTCAACCCTACAGCACACCTGTTTCGAAGGGAACACGTGTATGGCTACAGTCATGCTATACCATTGAATGTTCAGTTTGTTATGACCGGTACCATACAAGCACTCTATAGATACCTGTGCATCCTACACATGTGCACCCATCACATGCAGACACACCTGACACATTACACCCTTCACATAATGTTGTACACCTGACACATATATTATGCTTACACTTCACATACATACATACACACCCTTCACATTTGTGAGCCTGCAAGCGAAAAGGGCCCTTAGCCACTGTTACCAAATGTTCATAATGTATCAAAATAGCCAAATAATACAAAAATTTTCGGTTTTCATTTTATTGGACCCAATTGATAATATAGTGATAAAGAATAAGTTCAGAAAGCATCGTGTCGATACAATGTGTAATTTTTGAGAACAAAGCATTTTCATGAAATGTTCAGAGTCACCATTTAAAACTATACAGAGTTATGCAGGTCGATCTTGAATGCGGATTCACCTTGAATGATGTCATGAATTTCTATTGGTCAGTATGGCATGAGATCCTCAGTATACGGATCCAGTGCCAAAAAACGGAAGTGAGCCTGTTATCCCTTATAACGTTGTGTGGAGCGACTCAAACAAAGACCTGTAGCGCATAAATAGTCACTCCTATGATCTGAATGATGTCATCGTCTGCAGTGTAGGCATTGGCAATTGAACATTACCAAAACGCGCATTTGACAAAAAATCACTAAGGGCCCTTTTCGTTTGCACATACGCATTTATACATACACACCCTTTACATCCAAATACACCCTTCTCATTTGTATACACTCTTCACATTTATATATACCCTTCACAAGTACACCCTTTACATTCAATACACCCGTTGCATTCGATACACCCTTCACATTTGTATGCATCCTTTACATTTGTATTCAACCTCACAAGTACACCCTGCTTGTGGTCAAATGTAGCTATTCACGACACATTATCCTCATTACCACTCTATTCTCTATTGCTTCCTTTTTATAGTGAGTCCTCGACCGCCTCTGCTATGGTAGCATAATGTATTGACTGACCCTGGTATCAGCTTTCATAATGTAATTCAATTGTTATTATTCATATTGCATGTAGCACACTATTCAGTATCGAAATTCCCGTTGTCGACTAATCGTCTGAATTGAAGGAGTAAGCGATAAAGTTAAACAGCAGAACCGACATATTGAGTGCAGCACAGTCTAGCTCAAAGTGTACACTCACAATAGGCACATGTGATATTGCATAATTCATCCTGCATGAGAAATGCATGTACAGAGTATATTGGGACCACCTCTCCTAGTGACCATTACTGGACTATAATATAGCAACTATGTACACTCAAGTGCAGTATAGCACCCTGTGTAGAAAGGCCATGCATTCCTGGGCCATGGGTGGTCTTTGCATACAGCTTTACTACAGTTTACCCTACACAGCTCAAAGTAAACAGATTTTCACATTCAATCTATAGTTCACGTGAAGTTCAACTTGTATCATTTTATTACCATGTAAAGCGACAGGCCACTTAGCTATATAAGTGCAGTTTGTATTCTAGGTGGCCTATGGCACGCAATAGACTGTGTCTACTCAAATAATACTATTATCTAAGGTACATAGAAGATGTATGCATCACAAGAGGATAGTGTGGCTTCTAAGTTAGGTGTATATAATATAGCGGTGAATTGTATCGTCACAGAGATGCTCCTAGTCCAGTTGATACTAATTGGAAATACATGGCTCTTGCTTTCCCACGGTCTACTCATTGAAAACCTACTGTACTTTTAAGTGAAAATAAACCACATTTGCGCTATTCGTACTGTACTAAAAATTATTAATGAGCTATACGCCGTTAAATTAACCGACCGTTTACGTATAATTATTAATAATAATTGATATTATTTGTGTATGATACATGATATCAACTGTTGTCATAGTATACTACACTATAATAGGCATTCCGATGTTAATTCCAAATCATTAGTTCTCTTACCCCGGCCCCGTCCGGTCTCCCGTTGTGCCGATCCGAACCTCATTCCTATGGCATTGATAGAAAGAAACGACATTTGGCGGAATGCAAGTACAGAGGCATAGATTTACCTTTCTTCTATTCGGTCTGTTGACCATCTGGGCTGTTCACTACTGGAGAAAGACGGGCGTCCAGTACCGACCTGTAGTGCTCAGAGCGGTCACCGAGGAGACGCAACCCGCGACACAAGTGCGTTCACCTTTGAAAAAAAGGAAAGACATAAGCGATAATCTTATTCTCCGAGGACTAGAAGGTCTCAAAGAAGACGCTAAGACGGAAGATACGGAACCTAAGGGGGAGGGAAATGACGACCAGCTACTTAAGACGCGCGAACGTCTTGACGGTATAGTTGACGTTATCAAGGGTATGTTGCCGTCTGCGTATTCGAATAAGACAGTGAACCCTTGTTGGCCGGTGAAGCGGGAAGCGCTCTGGAGCCTTTCGTGTTTGCCTGCCTTCTTTCTCATGGGCTACCCGAAGTGCGGAACTACAGAGCTGTTCAACATCCTGTCCCTCCACTCCCAATTCGCCAAACCTTACAACAAGGAGCCTCATTGGTGGACCAACTCGAAGGACATCAATAACCTCAAGAGCGAATTCGCCCGCTATATCAAGTGGTTTAACTTCCCCGCCAGGGAAATAAAGACTGCCCCAAACAAGATAACAGCAGACTGTAGTGCCTCCACAGTGTGGAAACACCTGTTCAATAGTGACCCAGACCAATTCCCACACTACAGTATACCCTACATATTCTCAAAAATTTTCCCGCACGCAAAGTACATTGTCATCATGCGCGACCCCATCTCTCATCTGTATTCCCGCTTCTGGTACAGCTGTAAGCTACAGGGCATTGTACCAAGAAAGCTACATGAAAACGGACCGAAAGTATTTGAAAAACTAGTGGAGCAACATGTGGAGGCCATGCACCTGTGTATGGATGTATTAAGAAGTAGTGAAAGGTGTAGTACGCTTAGCGTTCGAAGACGGTTCCTCCGCTCGATGTCCACTGCGGAAAAACACCTACTTAAGGACAAGGAATGTGGCTACATTGGGTTTGCCGACTGTCTCTATTACATTTCACTGAAAGAATGGTACAGATTTATTCCTCATGACAGGATACTCTACCTCAGAACTGAAGACTTAGCAACAGACACAGTGTCAGTCGCTCAAAGAATGTTCAGATTCCTTGGAATGACTGAAATGAGCAAGGAAGCCTTGGAAAGAGGGATAGCATCACTGGGGCATTCCAATTCGCAAGTTGAGACTCACAGCAGTAACCTAACAATGACTCCTGCTGCCAGGGAGAAGCTGAGAGAGTTTTTCAGACCTTACAATGAAAATTTAGCAGATTTATTACAAGATGAACGTTTCCTGTGGGATAAATGATTGTTCGATGTTTCAAGTTGTTAAATTATTACCACATTTTTAATGTATCTGTACTTATCAAAATGTTCATATAATGTGTAATATTTTAAATTTGTGTCTGTTCATATCATTGCTTTGTACAAAAATACCACCAGAATTTCAATTTGTAGTATTGTTGTCTTTCAATTGGGATTTTTGGAATATTCCCACTGGGTACATAGGCAGTAGTGTGGGATGGAGATCATAGAAAGATAGCAAGATGATGTATTTGAGTATAGACTATAAAAATATGTACCCTGTGTTCACTTAAATAATAATAATAATATTAATAATAATAATAAAAATAACATGATTGTTTGTAAGTTAATTAGTTCACGTCCCCAGCTAAGTAGGGTAACAATATTGGGTTCACTTGATAGACCTTCTCTCCCATGAAATATTATGCAAGAAGGTGTTTAACATTTTTTTCTCCTATACTCAAAATCTTCCATACATTGAAAAATATTAAATATCTCAAATTGTAGCCAGGGTTATATGAGCCGCATATGGAGATTGAAATTGTTTCTGAAATAAATTTGTACATGTCTCCAGTTAGGTCTAGAAAGAAAATATCATTAATAATATACTGATATGTTACCTCTCCCATGAGCTATGCAAGATTTTCTTTCTTTAAATTTATACTCTGCCATACATTCAAAACTATTACACACCTCGAGCTCTGAATGTAAATAGGGTTATGGGCCATGCACATATGGAGATTGGGATTGATATATAAGTCAGCTCACATCCAAAGCTAGGTTGGGTAATATCACCAGTTTGACATGCATGCGCCCTTTTCCATGAGCTATATATGCAAGAAGGTGCTTAGCATTTTTCTACTATACTTTCCATCAGAATTAAGACTAGCTACTACCTCTGAATGTAACTAGAGATTTCAGCAAATTTGAGTAACAATAATAATATCAAGTTAACACGTTCCATCTCCTACAAGCTATGCAAGAAGGTGTGCAGCGTTTTTTTCTCATACTTTCCTATAGAGTGAAAATATTAAACACCTCCGAACATAGCTAGGGTTACTGGCCACACAGGGAGATGGAAATTGTTTCATTACATAGCTCACATCCACAACTAGGATCATGTGAACATGCCCTCTTTCCCATGAGCTATGCAAAAGGTGCTTAGGGTTTGTCTTCTACACTCTCCCATACATTGAAGTATAAGCACCTCCGAATGTAGTTAGGGTGACGGGGAAAGTACAGAGATGCATGGGAATTGCCCATAGCATAGCTCATATTCACAACTATAGGTCTGGTAACAGTGTCAGATTGACACACTCCTCTCATGAGCTATGCAAGATCGAAGGTGCTCAGCATTTTTATCTCATACTCTCCCAATAAAACTTTTAAAAACATAGCTAACGTGTACAGAACCTTGTCCTTGTGTGTTTCGAGGTGTCCAGGATTCGACTATAAAAGGGGGGGGGGGGGGTGATTATACACCATGAAAACATAATTGAGCGCGAGTTTCAAACAGACGCAAAGAAGCTTTCTTCTAAAAAAACCTTCTTCTTGTCCTAAAAATAGCCGTTAACAAGCACTATCAATGAAAAAGAAACAACGGACATTAATACATGCACTGAAGAATTGATTTTGATCTTTGCTGTTCGATGAAATTGATGTATTGTAACAGTTCTTTTACTAACTTCGTTAGATATCTTCACTACTACTCCTAGTCTACTCGGTTTTTAGTGGGTGTAATCATTCCATCTAATCATAGATGATCATATATGTAAGTAAGCAGGCGTATGACAGATATACGAAAGCTAAGTGGAATTCAGCCTGCTGAGAGAGAAAGAAGAAAAGCGAAAAACCGGCAACTGCGGGACTCGAACCCAGGGTGTCTGACTAAAGCCGTCATAAACCACTGAGCCATGAAGCCACCACAGAAGCCAGCCTCCCACTAAAAACCGAGTAGACTAGGAGTAGTAGTGAAGATATCTAATGAAGTTAGTAAAAGAACTGTTACATCGACTCGCGATAATCCACACAGCCGTGTGGTCTCGCCGGTGTGAGACTGCAGTCAGCAGTACCACTGGTGTAGTATGAAGGGAGAATTGTGGGGGGCTGGCTTCTGTGGTGGCTTCGTGGCTCAGTGGTTTATGGCGCGAGGCTTTAGTCAGACACCCTGGGTTCGAGTCCCGCAGTTGCCGGTTTTTCACTTTTCTCCTTTCTCTCTCAGCAGGCTGAATTCCACTTAGCTTTCATAAATTGATGTATTGCATTCCTCAAATGGCTTACTGTCCGATAGCTGACTGGAATAGCTGTAGAAGAGAATTCCTTTGCTACATGGCACAAAGAACGATGATGTGATGATAAACAGTGCGTGTGTTATCACAGCTTTAGGTACTGAGTTGCGTGGTGTCTGCTAAATCATTCAAAAGTAAATTTTTATTGAATAAATCTGATTGAAGCTGACGCCCGACGATTTTAGACCTTCCCTTTCCTGAGCAGTACCGCCACAGCATCTTCGTACCTCCTACGCACTATATAGCAATTTTCTTTCCATGTATATACTTCCTCATAAAGGTAATACGTAATGCCACAGGTTGATACCGATTTTTTACGGAAATAACGTGTTATTATTACTATTGCATGTTTATACAACTTCTATTATACTTTGGGGAATTTGTATTGTGTAGTGCACAAGTTAACGTATATTGTTTCTCCACGAGGGAGAAACATTAGGCAGCCATTAATTTTTGTTCAGTAAATGTGTGCCCACCCACCCACTCCCTTTTATATGTGTGCTCTAGGTTTAAGCACCTCTAAATATACTAGGGTGACAGACTAAATACCGATTGAGGTGAGGATATAATATATAGGATAGGTATAACAATAGAAACGCGACACACCCTTCTCCCATCAGCTATGCAGGAAAGTGCATGCATGGCATATTGCTCTTCCATGCTCTCCAATTGCAACACTTACATTAAAAAATAATATTATTTTGCACCTCCCAAATGTAGTTAGGGCTTGAGGCCACATGATGGAATCATTAATGAGTTAATGTCCCCAGCTAGATTGGGTAACAGTATGCAGGTTGACATACCCTTTCTCTCCACTGAGCTAGGCAATAAGGTGAGTTCATAGTGTTTTTTCCTATACTCTTCCATACATTCAAAAAGATTATTATTCTCATACTGACTTGAATCATGATCACTAGGTGTTTCATGTATATTCTCTCCTTATCCCATGTACTGCTATAATATATTATTTCTATTTAATTTCCTGCCAGCCCCAGTTTTCATCTTAATTTTCAGCATGCATGTCAAATGTTGAGCATGTGATGATCACACTATCTAAAAAGTACTTGTTAAAGCATTATGAATTGCTCAAATTAAAATTAAAATCACTATTAACGGGCAATGTGATGAAATGCATACGAAATAAAGGGAATAATTCATTCATTATTAGTTGAATTCATTATTAGTCACATTAATTATTTCAATTCTTTATCTAGATTATTATCATCATCAGGTGTACACGCAGTAGTAGCTCTGAACTTCAAACTTTCTCCAAAATCCAAGTTTCTTTGAAAGCAACTGCAAAGACAGTGTATAGGATACCATTATTTGTCAGGATATGTCTGAGGACACTTTATACAGTATGTCGGGTTATATCAGGATGCCATAAACAAGATGTATCAGTGAATACAAAGGTCATGTACTACTGGGTACATACAGTACTATAGTATAGTAGTGTGTACACAATTATTCAGATAAGACCTTTGTAAATGGTATACTGTGGGTCAGGATACATCAGGGTACTTACTTGACAACATCCCCTAACTACCAGCACAGATGCACTATGTTCAACAGTGAGGTATACAGGTGGTGTGTGTGAGAAGTGTCTCATGTACCAGTGGGTCCACTCCAGCTGTGGTGTACTTCTAGGGGTTATAACAGGCATACATATATACATATATACATATTTGTTCTTACACATAACTGCAACAGTGAATTTATATTATAATTCAAATAGCTTGAAAATGTTGGCTGATTTTGAAATGCCGAGACTTAGAAATTGTTCTACAAAGGCTTCACTAAACGTAATATCTTCGGTGAAGGTTCTGTTTAACCTTAAAGACACGTCCTATGCAATGAGTGTGGGGGTGGCAGCCCCACGAGATTTTAGGGGCCACTGCAGCTATATTATTTCCATTTTGACTTCTGGTGTGTATTGCTTGATACATAATATATTATATATATATTATATATGTTCCTATATTATGTGTAACAGAACATTGGAGTTATTTTATAATTCATATTGCGTGAAAAAGATGGCCGAGTTTGAAACACCGAGAATTAGAAATTTGGCTATAATTCAAGCACAACAGCTTTGATGAATGTAATAATGTCAGCAACAGTCCTTCCAAGCCTGAAAGGTAGGGAGTATATTCTTGGAATAACAGGGCTGGGCTGGCCATGGATGACCGGGAGACTGCAGGACAATTACATTTTGACCCTGAAACCAGCTACATATTGTATCAAATTTGAAAGTCATATCATAAAATATACGTACAAATACACATAATATTATGTACATACTTGTACTGAGCAGGACACACAAGTACATACATCATATCAGAAAACAGTATACTTATACATATACGGTACTTTTCAAAAAAAATTGAATGATGTCGTGCAGTTGTCGGGTGGTCAACTATCTGACAGTCAACGGTGGGTCAATGGTTGGTCAGCTGATCAACCAAATTTTAACACTCACGTAATCATTTCATAATCATTATTAAGTGAGACTAGAAGGAAAATGGTATACTCAAGCTACGGTAAACAGCAACTTTGTTTCTTAAGTGCAAAGGGAAGAGTTACTGCCAGATTTTAGAGGTTTTGAATGATGAAAGACACTCTGTTACTAAGGTGGGCATTAGTGGTTTCCTCAAGTGCTACGAGGAATGTGAGAGCATCCTCAGAAAGTGAGGAACAGGTAAGGATTCCAAAAAGAATGAAAAAATCTTGAAGTTTGTGGATTCCCAAATGGAGCGGGATGATGGGGTGTCATTAGAGGACCTTTGGCTATTACTGCAGAAGGAAGGAGTCGTCTCGTTAACTTCCACGTCATGTCATGATATTTCCTACTATTTTTACTCCACGTATAGCTGGCCAATGTGCTAATACAAGGCGGTCAACAACCGGTTGGTCAACGGTCGGTCAGTGGATGGTCAACCGAAGGTCACCCGATGACCACCCAACATTGTTCAGTGTTTTTTATGAAGAGTACCGTACACATATACGTATGTGTACATACATACAGGCATATACATCGAGCAGGGGTTTCGTACCGTGATGCTTCCAACTGTTGTTGGGAAACAGTATGACTTTGGGAGTGTGAAAATGCTGAAGACAACCGATAGGGTTAAATGTTTAGACGAACAACTCTACTTTGCATTAGACTGCAGTTTTTAACACTCAGAAATCCAAGTGGATTTTCCAAACAACAGATATAATAGTAATAATATACAGAAAACATACATAAAACATGACATTATACACAAGGTTCTGATAACATCAAATAACATTTGAACACATCTACAACATTTACCATGGACAACACTTGTGGGAAAAAAGACAAAAATTGACAATTGAAGAATTGGAACCTGGCCTTCCACATGAAGCTAGACACATACTGATTCACTACACCATCAACAATAGCCCACCCACACAATTTATCAATCTGTTACTTAAACTACAGGTAAGGTCACTGATGACAAAATTGACAATTTGGAGGATTTGGTGGAACAAATACACACCACAGTTGCATGTGGCATTCAAATATCTGTTGACAACAACAAGGGAAGTATAATCCCCGCAAGGTGTGGAAGGCACCACCCACTACCAAGTGGTGCTCTGTACAGAACCACAGTGCAGTGCCACACCGTTAGAGAGACCATTTCACCTTCTGACATGAATGGCCTACTGTAGTTCATGGGCTACATTTGAGCAGGTCTTGATAGTCAGAGTTGAGTAAGTGGGCATGAGAGAGTGGAACACCTACTAACTTAACAAGGAAAACAGGAAAGGATGTTTTAGACATTACATCTACGGTGCTAATCATACAAAACTGAACGTTCTATGGCCGTACCCATTTTCTGAAAACGCATGTTTAACGGATACAGGTATGGACAGGTAGAGGTGTACCCATGTGTTCTCTTGTTTACCCCATACTCTGATCAACACCTCAAAGTGGCTATCAAAACTGTCTAAATCAATCTTTCAATGTACTTCTCCCATCATGAGTGTTCGTCTGGCAATCGGAGCTTCCAAATATAGGAATCAAACAACATATCAACTTCAACACCAAAATTTACATTACAATTATAATCATTATTATCACCACGTACTAAGTTCGGTGACTCATCCACTAAACGGTCGTTCTCGTTTAGTGGGTACGCATAGGGAACGGGTACGGGTATGCCCATTCTACACCAGTAGAACGTTCAGTGTTTATGATTAGTACTGTACTTAAGGAGTTTTCCACTAAGATAATTTGAATACTACTGTATTCTTTCAAACCCATTATAGACACCATCTAAACCTACACCTGCACATCTCAGGAAAGGAGAATACAGTCAAATTCTCACTGGTGAAAGTTTAGATGTTACTGCATTCTACTGTACTGGTTGACACAGTGTACTAGGGACTGAGTGAGGGAGTGTGTCAACCAGGGATATGCACTATCCAGGACACTTACTAAGCAAGCTGATGTATACATTATGTGTATGCGTAAGTGCTGTGAAGATATATGTACACATACGTACATACGTATGATACATACATACGTACATTAGTATAATATTATTATACAGTACTTCTTGCAATAATGTACATACATTCATATACATATATACATGCAGAAGCATATATACATATCATACATGAGGTTCTGGTAATATAGAGTAACATTGGAACAGATCTTCAACAATCAGCACAGACAACAGGCGAGAAAAAAAGACAAAAATGCTACCTGGTGGATTTGAACCTGGACATCAGCAATACACACACTCTGAAACACCTCACTAGCTATAACAGCCCAGCCACCCACACACCTGTTCTATCTGTTATTTAAACTACAGGTTAGGTACACTGATGACAAATGACAGGACTGAAAGTTTGGAAGACTCAGAACTAGAGCAAATAAGAGCACCAGAAGATCTTGTTAGCAATTACTTGAGTGAGAGTACCTCTGTGGTCAACTAATCACTGGTTACCAGTACAGTTCATACAGAACAAGAGAAATTCAACTGTTACATATCAGTCAATACACACAAGCACACAGAAGTACATAGGTTAAGGGTATGAACCATGGTGTATGAAAACAGATCATACATTTAACCTACATTTCCTTTAGAAATAGGATCACCACTGGTGGCCAGATTAAGGAGAGTTCACTGTATGTACTTGTTAGCAGGAGGACTCTCTACTGTGTGTAGGTACATGTACCCTCACTACTGGAATAAGCATAATAAAAACATTTAACAATGAAAAAGGATGTAAAGATGACAAGCAAAAAAAGGGAAAGAACAAGGTAGGGATGAGTGGAATGAGAAGACCATTGGAGTGAGCAGCACGTCGGAATGAGAATCCCTATATCAACAGCTGCAGACTATACTGTGTATTGCACAAGCAATCACTGCTGTTAATATAGGGATTGATATATTCTGACAGTCTTCTCATTCTGACGTGCTGCTCACTCCAACAGTGTGCTCATCCCACTCATCCCTACCTTGTTCTTTCCCTTTTTTTGCTTGTCATCCCTACATCCTTTTTCATTGTTAAATGTTTTTATTATGCTTGTTTGTATTCTTTTTAGTATCATGCATGTGATGCAAAATGTTTATAATTTGGAAAAAAAAGTCGTCCGCTTGGCAATTCAACCCAACCAAACTCGCTATAAAACATGTCATCTGCTCACTGAGCCATCATGACTCAGTGTTATGAAGTACGCGAATATTCTTAATTGAACAACATGGCATATTACTATGAGGCAGTCGCCGAATAGTGTCGGAAATGCCGCAGTCACCATATGTAGTACAATCGTAACAAGAGTAGGAAAGGGCACTCCGTGCTAAAAATTTAGATCGCTCGTGTTAAAATTAGCATCATATCCCCAGCAGATACTTCGGTATATACCTACGTATGTATTTGTTAGCAGGAGGACTCTCTACTGTGTGTAGGTACATGTACCCTTACTACTGGAATATCTTACACGAAAATGACAAGGTCATGTACAGGTTGTACAAGTTGTACAAGGTTGTGTACAAGGAAGCAGTTTGAACCATAATGACATTGAAATGTGAACAATTTGACATAATGTCATCCAACCTAATGTACAACATTGTCACATCTTTGTCACATCCTTGTACAACATGGTGACAAGGATGTACAAACTAGTCATTTTCATGTGGGATACCTACAGTATTACAGAGTGAACATCAGGATTGAAGACCACGCACAGAAGAGGGAAATTGTTGTCATAAATTACACCAGAGAGGGTCTACATCAAAATATACCTTGGGATATGACAAGGACTGTCTATATTTGCTATCACGACCACGGTCCTTACAACAAACTTGCTACAAATCCACAAAACACAATTTCAGCACAACATGATGTTAAACCTCTCATCAGTCACATATACTGTAAGGTGTACATGTGTACATCTAGCAGAACGTAGCACACACTATTCCTATGTCCCCTGTGAATGGAGTCCTCTACAATGTGTGTGTATGCACACACAGTACACACATGTACACACATACATACACAAGCACACAATACCTTCTGAGGAGGTGACCTGGTTTGATAATCACTGACACCTAACAATAGATTAAATAACAACATAATGAATATCATCAAACAATATAATAATTATTATGAATATCATTGAAGAACATATGAATATTGTTAACTACTGCCAGAAGGTTGCTGCATGGTTGCAGGTCTAGTGTCCACTGTCCAACCCACCACATAGCCATGAATGAAGTTGGATCCATACAGAGGACACACTGGAACTAAAGTATAGCTGAATCCTGTACTACAATATTGTGACAATAGCTAAGTGTACATGGATGTGAGGATGTGTTTGATGTGATGTGATTTGGTGAACAAATATCAAAATTGAATTCCTCTCCCTACATCAGTATCACCTCATACCAGAATAGAAATATGAACTGACAGTCATTCTATGGAGGTACTGGGTGTTCACTCAATTGTGCACCATCAATTGTGTAGGCTAGAACTCTTGGAATAGCAGAACACCACAGAAAGTACTATATATGGTGAGCTTTTGTGAACAGAGAACAGACACCACCAGGAACAATATACAGTTCATACTGTCTCTCATTTCTTCTTCTCTTTGTCGTCTCTCACAGGAGATGGGTCGTCATTCTCACCACCAGATCAATCCAGCTCCATTGGACCATGTACCTAGTGGCAGCAATATTATAAGACATGTCAACACACACTCTCTTCCATGGATATTACATATGTACACTTGTGTATTTGGTTCTGACATGGCATGCTGCATCGGGATAACAATATTTAAGGGAAATAAATGCACACAAAACAACAACTAGTGCACACAGTCTACAGCTCAGACTATACTGATTAACAAAGACGACATTTTGACACAAAATATGGGGAAATAGCTGAACAGTAACAAAATATCACAAAATTGTGGTGTGGATATGATCTGCGCTATACAACTCTTCACTGTCATTGTCCACTGTCCTCAGAAGTGACTCTCTACGCACCAAGTTGACATCAGCACAAAACCAGAAATGCATGTACTCGTTCACGAACTAGTCTCGTACACGTCAAGTAGACATTGAGACGGGGCTCACACTACTCGGGGGACGCTCTACCAATAGCTGGACGGACACGTGGAGTGATCGACAGCTATTGCAATAGAGCGAACAGGAACGAGTCGCTAAATGATTCAGAGATTGAAATAATTCCAGACGGTCAGGTGTAGATCATCGCCTACATTAGCTATTATCACAGAGGTCGTACAGATTTAGTGCGGACAAGTGCACTGATCAGGTTGAGATGCTGATAAGGAGTCCACTACACTGGATCGCATCATACAGACGAAGACTGAGAATTTGGACCATCCAGAGAATTTACGACAGACTAAGATTAGACTGAGTGTGTACTCAATAAGAAGTACTTATGGTTGTATTGGGTACTCATCGGTACAGAGTCACGTCAGAACACTTGTAAACATACCTTCAAGTGAAGCAGAACAATCAAACATCTGTCTCAGAGCTCCGTGGTCAAACGTCTACTTCAGTCTCACATCTCTTGTGGACACGTGGTACGATGACGCGCGTTTGGGGAACACCCGAGTCCCAAATGGCTGAACGTTTGGTTGCCTCTCAGCTGTCTGATTTGCCTGTGTTTAATCGCATTCGACGTGAGGAGCCTCGGCTGGCGGCAGGTATGTTTCAATATTTTATTTCAACGTGATACAATCAATTTTGTACAGTACATTCATCGCCGAATTCCCGACAGTCTCAGTTTCTGTCCACATTTTAAAGAAATTACCAGTGATAACTTGACACTTACTGCTCACTCTCCTAGCAAGGTGAACCATACTACGGTCTGTCCACTGCTGATGGCCTGGCGAGAAATTGAGGTTTCCTGAATTACCGACTGTCTGAAATTAGGCGACCTCACCTTACCTTTGTAATCATTATTGCATAGTGATATTTTTGACTGAACACCTATTTCTGATGTTCGTGTATTGGTTCGTATGTGGCATCTTCAACATCCAGGCACAGTGCTAATCGGTGCCCGAAGGGTGGTCTGGTGTGGTCCCTTCATCTGCCATTTTATCCTGGGAAGAAGGGTCTGGTACAACACTTCAGAGATACAGTCCACAATAACCATATCCTGCAACACCATCCTCATCCTATATTGGGTATTACATGTGTGTACTGGGGCTACCTTCTCAAGTCAGTATACTGCATGTAAGAATATTATCGTATATTTGTGTACATATCCTCTAGTTTATATACCTCAATTATAAATCCTCCTTGAAAGACTACATCCTATAAATCATGCATTAATGAATAATTGCAATGTCTAAAAGCATTTAGTCAAATGAATTGTACTGTCATTTTCTTCCACTCGTTTGATTCCTGAAGTAAAATTTCGAAATGAGCCAAAACACCTCATACAATGAGCTAATTAGCCATGCCCACAAACACATATGGTGCATCAATTAAAGTACTTCCAGCATAACACACATGACTCATGCTTCAACAGCCAGTTTCCAATCTTCTTGTTCAATGTACCTGAGTACAACTTTGTTTGTCATAATTTAAGCATAGTTTAGAAAACTACCTGTACTTATAGAGTATCTGAGTCTGTATACATTTAACTGTGATTACCTATAGCTACAGACTGTCAATGTTGAGGAAGTCTCATAATGACTGTCCATTACGTTCTGTGTACTGTACTGTAGTTATTGCTAGACTTTAATTTGCATACATGTACCCATCAACCCATGTGCATACACACACACTAATTATTATTACAGTGAATACCTAGCTGTTAATCCGTCATAATTCGTTTTCAAAAAATATGGTGGATTAACGAGTTTGGCGGATAAACTGGATATTCATTGGTACTTGTATTTTATATTGGTACTGGGAACTTGTGGCGGATAGAAAGATTTCCAACGAAACTTCTTTAATATGTAATATTTGAAAAATGTATAGTTGGGAATATGCTATGTATTGGTATATTGGTAGTGAATGTGATTTTAACAACCGTCAAATTGCTAAATTAAAAGCTGCCAAAAGTAGATGTTTCATAATATTTGCCCAATCGAAGTACCCACCAGTATTATTATTAGAAATTCCTCCCAATATTATTTACCGCCATACAGTACATGCCCATACCTATCCTGCCACTACCCCACTGAATATACTCCCTGGTGTACAATTGACTATAACCAAGTACCTATCTATTGGAACTGATTTAGTGTTAGGAGTTTACTGTCCTATTGGAATGTCACACAGTGTTGGCAATGGATAACACTGTACAATCATTTTTCCATTCTTGGAAGCAATTGGTGCTTTACGTTCAAACATTCTACATTCTTATTAGTGTGCGTGGGTGGATAAGTAATGGATGGGTAAGGTGCCAGGCACTTATTTGTCAGGATGAAGTCCCATTTGAAGGTGGAGATGGGAATGGGACCCAATGCATCTGAGACAATCTACAGCCTCCATTCAACCACATTTAAATATGAATAACCATCCATAATAATATGCATGTATGCCTGTGTACGTAAGTCCTTGCATAGCCTTTCCTTAGCATGTCATTTTTGTCAATCGGTGTGTTTGTCATATGCACAATGGACTGTGTATGTAATGTACTTGTGCTCCATGTGATTTGTTTTCTTCATCATTCCAGTATTGGCAGAGCTCCGGGAATCGGCATTGATATCTGCCAAAGAATGTGATGACATTGTACAGGACTACCATCCATATTATGGTGGTGGTCATTGGGAAAGCAGACTGATGAGAGTAGCCATTCCCAAGGACACCGATGTTATCGCGAAGATATCCACTGTACTGGAAGGACATAAGATATTTGGGATATCTTCAGTGCTTAAAGGTGTGTTGTATGTTGGTGGTGTGCTAAGTTGTAATTATTATTGTATTCTTACCTACACTTGTATTTCATGTATGTTATATACATTGTATTCTGTAACCTACACAATTGTGTACATACACACATATCCTCTATCCTGTATACTTTATGAATGTAAATGAAGAAGCACACTACACCAGTGGTAGAATGATATTTGCTCTAGACTACATATGTGCATGGTGTCCTAGTAGTTCTATTCGAGTGTATTGAAATGAGTGGTGTTACGTCATATCTCCTCCCACAAATGGGATTGGAGGCAACCCTTGTGTCTTCTATTCTATGTAATCCTTGGTGCAATAGCAAAGGAAATGGCCCACATCTGTGGACATGAGCCCCCTGTTTCTTTGGTATGCCTGTCTGTTTGATGCACCACGTACCATGATACATGATCCAATGCAATATATCTTGTATTGTACACTACATAATGCTGCCTTGCCTTTGGTTATATCACTTCATACATATCCTCTAGTTTACATGTTCAAATCGTACACCCTCCAACAATAATATACTGATTGGAAACTTCTAGTTTAACATGTAAATTTATACTGTTTATACAGTGTATATTATGTAATAATTGCATCACCATTTCAGAATTTGGTGTATTAGTGGAAGTGCTGTCACAATATTCAGACAATCTGTGAACCTGTACAAGTTTATATCTCTGAATGTTGGCTACGTACCATATTATCATGTAGGCCCGTGTTCAGCCATACTGCAAGTCCAACGACTATTTTTTACTAAAATCATACAACCATCGCTAATTCTTCTTTTTGACACTTCTCATTGTCAGATTTATATGATTTGTTCAAATGTGTCCAGAATTTGAAAGAGCATATCCTCAGTTATGCAGTACATTGAGTCAAATGTCCCTTTTTAGTGCTGTACACTGTGCAACACTCTATGAGCTGTATACTTCCGCTGTTTTACCTTATTTGATATAGTTAAGCTCGGCATACATCACTAAATGCATTGTGCCATCTTTTTCAGTGCTTGTATGCTTCTGCTTCCTGGACGTTACATCTCAAACTTAGCCAACCCCACTTGGTTGGCTTAGTACCCATATCCACAAATACATGAGGTACATTAATTGGAGTACATCTTATAACCTTACCTTAATGCAATACTTTGTGAGCCTTATGCCTCTATTACTGTACCTAGTTAGCTCGGCATACATCACTGAACATATTGTACTCTCTTTAGCAAACCTTGTACACTTGTGCTTCCTGGAAGTCACATTTTAGAATAGCCACTCGATCAGCTCTTTAGCCATATCCATGAATAGATGCAGTGCATTAGTTAGAGTACTTCCAGTGTAACACACATGGCTCATGCTTCAACAGCCAGTGGAGGATCTATGCTTCAATATACCTGAGTACAACTTTGTTTATCATAACTTTAGCATAGTTTAGAAAACTACCTGTACTTGGAGTGTGTACACCTTCAACTGTGGTTACAGCAGTTCTTTTTAAGTACATACCTTTGACTGTGACTGTCGAGGAAGTCTCCTAGTGACTGTCCATTACATAGTTTGTACTGTAGTGTAGTTATTGACTGTTGCTGGACCCATGTTACCTTTTCTGTCTTTTTGGGCATCTATGTAACAACAGCATGAAGGGATAGCATGGTTCAGCTGGTTGGACTACTGAGTGTCCTACATCAATATACCATTAACTTGGAGATCCTATGTTGGCAATTAAGTACTTATGTCTATGTGCATAGCTGATGTAAGTGCTTCTTGGAGATTGTCTCTCACTGTTGCTATCTCCAATGTATCCAGAATGACCATCACCATTTAAAAGTACAAAAGCATTATGTTATGATAACAGGACATATTAGTTATAAACTGAACTCACCTGTAAGACAATACTGATGTAATATTTGTCATGATGACAATACTTAGCATTGTGTCTATACACTGTTGTGTCTTTTTATACTACTTGCTATTGTATTGTGGATCACTTGCTAAGGATATTAGGTTTGTGCATAATTCTGAATGAGAAACTATGTGTACGTTCGTGGGGATTTGTACTATTGCAAGTATGGGTATTTAAAGAAACATACGGACAAAAGAACAGAATATAAATTATGGGTGTATGTATTGGTATAGAATATTTTCTGGTAATGTGGAAACAACAGATATATCTATTGGTGTATGTGTGGGTATAGTATGTACATTAACCTTTTCTGCCATGTGCCATATGTAATATTTACTAAATATATAATGTAATACATATCCTCCAGTTGATATATGTGCTTCAATACACTTCAGGATGTATGTATGTGGTTACAAGCTTGTTTATCATAATTTCAGCATAGTTTAGAAAATTACCTGTACTTGGAGTGTATGTACATGTACACCTTTAACTGTGGCTACAACACTTCTTAAAAGCATGCTTATGACCTGCAGACTGTGTGGTCTTGTACGGTACTAGCTGTTCAGTACATAGTGTGTACTGTAGTTGGTGACTATTGTTTGGCCCATGTTGCCTTTTTTACTGTTTTGAGCATCTATGTAATAACAGCATGTAGGGATAGCATGGTTCAGCTGGTTGGACTACTGAGTGTCCTACATCATTACACCATCAACATGGAGATTCTATGAGGGCTATTAGGTACCTAAGTCCATTTACAGTGTATGGCGCGAAACAGTAGGCATTTTACATACACCAACAGCTGGAGGGGCATCCATTTCAAGGTAAACTCCCATACTTACCCTTCATATTCTTTTGAAAGTACGTAAACAAATTTGTCCGAACTGATCGTTCAAGCTCTTACAAACATGTCGGATGTACTACATGATATTATAAAATTTAATATATACACATACCCATTCCTATCCTGCCACTACCCCACTGAATATACTCCCTTGTCTACAATATTATTGACTAAAGTGGAACCTGTATAATGCGGACACTTGGGGACCGGCAAGAAGTGTCCTAATTATAAAGGTGTCCTGATTTTCCAGGGCTGCCTATCATGTCGCTAGACTTCAGAGTTTACTTCAATCACTCAACACAATAATAAATAATATACTGATATGCATGTTATATATGACAGGAAAAGTATGTTTTCAAAAGTAATCAGTGATTGGGGACTGTTTAGGTCAATCGTGGAGCTTGATATGGTCTAAAAGTCCCGTGCGTGTATTATTGTTCAAGTTAAAAAAAACTCGTAATTTATATTGCGCAAGAGAAGATGGTCGATTTCGAAACGCCGAGGCTTGGAAATTGGGCTAGAATTCGAGCGCAACGGCCTCGCCTAATGTAAAAATTTCAGCGAAGGTCCCTTTAAACCTAAGAAAGATTAGCCAAGTAATTCGAGTTTGGGGAAAGCAGTTTTTAACTCGAATTACTTCGCGGTCCTGAGAAGTATCTAAAAAGATTGAGAGAAGCTCTCGATAGAATTGAACAATAACCAAGCTTTAATTGTATTCGATAGATATTGTTTTTTTGCTTGACAATGCATTCTTGCCAGTTTTAAGAATTATATTATTTAGCACTGTCCGGAATATGCAGGTAATTTGACAAACTAATGATGCAACAGGACTGTAAATGGCTGTCCTGATTACGGAATACAGAGGTGTCCGGATTTTTCAGGTGCCTAAATACCAGTTATAATGGAGAAAGATTCGGGACAATAGTTTAATGTCCATTATATGCAGGTGTCCGCTTTTTCCAGAGTCCGGATTAACAGGTTCCACTGTATAACCAGGTACAACCAAAAGACACTGCAGAACAGACCGATATGTGTGTTTACTAACTGTGAGACCTGTTATTGTAAACATCCTGTCATAATGACCTACCTGTGGTCTGAAGACTCTCAAGAGACCTCATTACAGTACAATCAAGATACACTGTGTGTGTGTGTGTGTGTGTGTGTGTGTGTGTGTGTGTGTGTTTGTGTGTGTGTGTTTGTGTGTGTGTGTGTGTGTGTGTGTGTGTGTGTGTGTGTGTGTGTGTGTGTGTGTGTGTGTTTGTGTGGCAGGAGGAATTGACACAGTACCATAAGTGATTGTAAAGTACCAATATTATGTACCCATTCAGTGACAATTGTACATAGCATGTGTGTTGATATCATACTTGGTTTATTATAAAATATAAATATTATAAGTTCACCATGAAAAGTAAAGTCACACTATTATTCTTGCAAATTATGTGCTCATTTTAAGGATATTACAGACTATAAATTAATATCTATTACATTGTATATAGATTCATTATAAGTTGTTGTGACACTTCAAACAATCTAACTGCTTGTGGATGTCATATGTATCGGCTTATTTGTAATGTAGAACAAGGTTAAGCCTTCAATCTACAATAACATTACAGTTTGTAGAAAAAATTGTTGTCAACATTCATTTGAACCTTCTTTCAGTGTGGCCGAGGCAATTTACGTATTTGTGTAAGAGTAATTCTAAATATGATTTTCCATTCTATTCTATGTTTCTTGGATTTTATGAAATCTACATCTACGGTACAATTCATAAAGACTGAACGTTTTACGCCCGTACCTGTACCCGTAGAACGGGCGTATCCGGTCATCCGTTTTTTGAAATAAACGTGCGGGTCTAAATAAAAAAACGGGTGTACGTGTGTAACAGCCGTCCGTACGATTTACAAATACAGTCGACTCCACTTATAACGAACTCGCTTACAAAGAATTTCGCTTTATAACAAATCACCTTTGAGGAACACGTTCCGGACCATAGAAAACCTTCTGTTTATAGCGTACCAGTTTCTGTTACAACGAATCACAACCACGAGATGTTACAACTGAGTCGCCTATAAATCTGACAAAGTAACTGGGTATCGACTATTGAGAAGCTTCAGAGGGTTTAGAAGAACCTTCACTGCCAATATTACGTTCGGCAAAGCCATCGCAATCGAATTGTAGCCCAATTTCTGGTTCTAGCCGTTTCCAAATCCAATTTTTAGCGAAATATATACTACTCAGTATTATACTAAACACACGTCACTATTGAATATCTTTTTTAACATATAGGGATGTTATGACTGTACTTCACATGTACAATGAATTCTTATTTATTTAAAAGATGCACTTTGGTTATAAAGAACTTTTTTTATTAAGAACTTTTTCATGTGGACATTTGGGTTTGTTATATCCAGAGTCAACTGTACGTACGTACGTACGTACGGCCCAGACTGAGAATTTCATCCGTCCGTTTAGCAAACTGACTGTGAAGAATGAACGTAGGTACGTACGTACGAATACAAATCGATCAAATTGTCTGTCTGTTTCTTTTAAAATACAAAGGAACAAATCCGTAGCATACGTACGTACGTATCAATGTTCAGCCATACCTGATTTGTTCTTTAAAACTTTCAAGATTTGTCGCATAGTCATGATGGCTTCAGAAGACATGTTGTCGAATACCGAATACGAGCAAAGTATTATTGCAAGCTATTAAACGATCGACGACCCGCTGTTTAGCGATTTAGGGGCGATAGGACTATAGACGATACCACTATCCCTATGTTCAGAGAAGCGCCCAAGAGGCACAAACCATGTTGTGACAGAATTTGGATCACAACAAAGTCTATTGTCTGCCTCAACTGTACGTCCGTATATTGTTTTCTTTGTTTACTATGTACGTACGTATTCTTATAAAAGTACGTACGCCCTACCCGTATGTTTTTTTTGTTTATCCGTATGGAAACCCGTAGTTTAAGTACGCTTCCACTAACCTCGTAGTACGGCTGATCCTTGGAATAAAAACGGAGCAATACCCGTTCGTCCGTACGTATTAAAGGCGTAAAACCTTCAGGTTTTTATGAATTGTACTGTACTTTGTCTACATTATTGGGTGGAGAACGCCACATGATATATTGATTGTGTGGTTATGTAGGCAGAGTAGGAATTGCTCTAAAATGTTTGTCTTTCCAACTACAATTTTAATTGTATACATCTCACATAATATGGCAATCTTGTCCAATTATATGAGAAGTGGCAATTGTAAACACAGTAGTCTACAAAGGTCAGCTCCTGCACTAGCTGAACCTGCATTATCTCTTAATGCTGTATTATATAAACATCTGAAGGGGTGGAAAGGAAAACATGGGTCCAGCAACAGTCACTAATAGAAACTGTAATTGGACACTTCTTTCATGAGGCCACTTGAGAGATATGGCTACTCCAATGGAACATGTCACAATCTGACAAATTACTTAAGATCATTTGTTGTTGCAATACCGTAGAGACATATGAAAGATATTGCTAATTCTGATGTTACAACACTATCAAGCCATGAATATTATGAAATTCAATGTGAATGACGTTAAAGTGATCTGATTATTTTGATATTACAGAACTCAAAATGACTGTCGCTGGACCCACATTTCCCATTTGGTTACATTACTTCATACCTATCCTCCAGTTTATATACTTCAGTGCACCTCAGGATGTGTGTAGTTACAACTTTGGTTATCATAATTTTAGCATACAGTAGTTTACAAAACTACCTGTACTTGGGGTGTGTATAATATCTTTAAATCATACTTACTTATTTGACCTAGGGATATCCATTACATGGTGTGTACTGCACTGTAGACTGTTGCTGGTCCCATCTTTTGTAGTTAACCCCTCCTGTGTGTACTGTATCAATATGCTAAGTGATAAGAATAGATTACCCATATTCATAGCATCCACACAGTATGCATACACAGAATCAGTACAAAACTACTGTATAACAGGAAGATTTCTCGAGGTTGAAATTTCGCTTTTTTATAGTTTAGCCCAATTTGCAAGAGTTGATTCTCGAATCCATTACAGGTAAAAATATCGAAACGTAAACACAATACATCAACACACAAATTGCAAAATAATGTATTCTGCAAAACTTTCCCACTATACGGTAGTATGTAAGCATCCCATGAACAAGCAGGGAGGATGGATGTTCACACTGACAGGTACACAATCACGAGAGTATAAAACTATGTACACATGTACTTTGTGTACATACGTTTATGAGAATCTGTATGAATGCAAGTATTTTTCAGAAACTTACAAAGATTTAACAGATACATATATGGATGTATGTACAGGTATAGTATGTTAACACTTTCTGCAATACATAACTATGCATAATATTTTTATAAATATGTATCTGTACATGTCCATGTCTGTCTTATTACTACCCCACTAAATGTACGTACTTTCTGGTCTACAAATAAATACCTATCTATTTACCTATCTATAATATGTTCACGAGAGACTAGTAAGTTAGTTTAAGATAATTACTACTTTTGTTGTTTATTCTTTTCTGCTAGTCACTTCTATAGCATATGAACAGCTAATGAAGAAGCCTTTTTGGAAGAATGACAATTTCAAGAAAGGTAGGTTTGCTAAACAAGTCAACAGTTGACCATGTCTCCTAAGGACAATTTGTATATTTTTTTTCAATAATACAGTCATTGTTGAAATGTGTTGGCTGCTGATGCAATGGGAGGACACACGTCATACCTATTACCTTGAACCTGAACGAGTGGAGGATACACTGGTGAAGAAACTCCAAGGTAGTGTACTTGTAACACAATTTGAGAATGTACATGTCCTGTGTGTATGGTTTTCAAGTGATGATTGTTATGAACAAATTTCATTCTCATGTATCCAGTTATTGGAGATCTTATAATGAAGTTACCAGATGAACCACACCATATACCAGCATTGCAATTCCCATCAGACACTGGTTTCCTTGATAATCCCATGCCCTATAGTCTTCAACACAACATTACACAACTACTACGGCTCAGTATTGCAAGTGGTGGAAATGATGTACGAGAGAAATTGACAGGTTTGTATTATGTTCACTGCATCATTCCATCATTGTACTTGACCAGGTATACTGAGTCACTGCATTGTGCTGTGTGTTCTGAGTGTTGATGTGAAGCTATATGTGCTTGCAAGTTACAGATGTATTCACTTATTTGCATGTCACTTTTCCATCTTAAAATTGAGTCAGACTGTAAATCACGACAAATGTCCATGTACAAATTTACACAGTACAGTACATCCTGGATAACCAATGTTTGCTCAACTACTGTACTGGCTGAAAGTAATGTATTCTACTTGAAGTGCACAAACATGCACTCCCTTTACTACTGTGGGTACCATGTGTTAATTATTTGGTAAAATGGTGTCATATAAGCAAACATGCTAAGTGTAGCTTCATGTGATTGTTTTGCAATGCTAGTTGGAGACAGTGTCTTGTCGCTGAAGTGTTGAAATAATTGCTGGTTAGTATCAAGCTGGGAACTTGGCTGCTCAATTAAGAACGATACTTCTTAGAAGGGATTGATGCAAGTAATAAGACTATTGCACGACGGGTAGCTCACTAAAAATCTGGAGGCAGTCTTCAAGATAGGAAGAGGAAGGGCAGGCCCACTAGTTTTGATGGGAGAATTTCCTCTTAATTTGACTTCACTACATCATGAAGTTCAGGGTTTGCAATCTTCTTCACAGTCGTAGTCTGTCTTGTTCCTATATAAGGATGGGTACTACACTCAATGAGGATAATGTTCATCTCCTATTTTCTTCCATCATTACACTCACATCCAACAAGGTTATATAGCAAGGATTAAACAATGCCTTGGCTACTTGTGATATTATGCATTACATCATTGGGAACATGTTAAGTAGCTTTGGGTACATGGACGGTTATACGTAAACCCACAGGCAGCAGTGGTATTATTGTGGCCAGTACTGTACCAAGTCATTCTGAGATTGTCTGGAACAATTACATATGTACTATGGTGGAATGATACATTACCAACTCACCATGGCTACAGTAATGCATTGTTCAAATCCCTCAGATTATGAATTCCTATTGGTAGTTTATTATGTACAGTAGTGCTTACCAACACCATTTTAATGATATTCATGGACACAGAGCTATGTGAGGTACATAAATGGCAATGAAGTATAGTTGTTTATCTTTTAGACATGATGTCAATCATATTAAACGTAGAGCGTGCTTTTATAAACGCGTAGCTTACGTGTACGGAATCTTCGCCTCGCGTGTTTGGAGGTGTCGGGGATTCGACTATAAAAGGGGGGGTGGTTACACACCGTGAAAACATTATTGAGCGCGAGTTTCAAACGGACGCAAAGAAGCTCTCTTCTAAAAAGGCTTCTTTTCGTCCTAACGATAGCTGTTAACAAGCATTAACAATCATAAAAAGAACAACGCATGTTTATACACTAAACAATTGATTTTGATCTTTGTTGTTCGCTTTTCCAAGCAGAAATTTTACTTTTCGAAGAAATTGACGTATTGCATGCCTCGAACGGCTTACCATCCGCTAGCTGGCTCGAATAGCTGTAGAAGAAGAGAATTCCTTCGCTGCACGGCACGAAGAAAGACGGTGGAGTGTCACTGTGTGTTATCACGGCTTCAGCTACTCAAGTTGCGTGGTGTCTGCTAAATCGTTCGAAAGTGAATTTTTTTCTCGAATAAATCCGATCGAAGCTGACGCCCGACGATTTTAAACCTTCCTTTTTCCCGAACAAAACCGCCAAAGCTTCTCCGTGCCTCCTTTAGAGCAATTTTCTTCCCGTGTATACTTCCTCGTAAGGGTAACACGTAATGCCACATTTTGATACTGATTTTTTACGGAAATACCATGTTATTATTACTATTGTGTGTGCATACAATTTCTATTACACTTTGGAGAATTTGTATTGTGTAGAGCACGAGTTAATGTATATTGTTTCTTCTCGAGGGAGAAGCGTTAGGCGGCCATTTTGTTCCGTAAACTCCGTAAATGTGTGACCCCCCCCCCCTTTTATATGCGCGCTCTACGTTTAACCTGATATTTGTGATACAGTCTTATCACCTCTGTTTTACATGTAGTACTGATCCTGTGCTACTGGGAGGATTGGATATCCGAAGATGAGTGTAAACGAGTGTATTTGATGGCTGAGTGGAGAGGGGAGATGTTTGGATTGGAGAAACCACCTGATGTGAAGAGAGCCATTGAAGATGTGTTGTATTGGAGATGGATGGAGTACATTAACCGACTATCTGATAAGGTAATACTACTATTGACCCATGTTTGTTTGCCTACTCAATTCACTGTGTGAGCAAGTGTGAATGCATGCAGTGTAGAAATGTGTATCTACGATGTACGGGAATACTAAGGGTTGCAGGGAGATTTTGCCACAGTTACCAACATTCCTTTCCAATGTCCGACCTAATGTTGTTTGTACATCCTATGTGTGTGCAGTATGTACATAGTAGTACATAGCATGATCTGTGGGTAGCTATCCCCAAGTCTGCTTGAAGTGTGACTAACCCTGAATGTTTCCAATGAGAATTTTACTGCCAACCAGCCATTAAAAGTGCGATCCATCATAATGGCTACATGTATGTGTACATTAGCAGTGGTTTGTCTCCTTCACCTTCAGGTTGTACTTGAATTGATGTGTGTATTGTTAAACCTAGCCTGTTTACCATGTCCCCTGACCCCTAACATAACACAGACTACCACTTGTGAAATATTCAGGAAGAAACCTTAGATATGTGATTCTAGTATGCTAGACATGTTCTTATAATGTATGTGTGTATTGTCACACATATTGTGTAGTCAACAATGACAACCTTTCCCTTGATGACCTGTTAGTAGAAATCAACCAATGTAGAATTTTCTGCATGTTGTCATGGAGACCTATTTCACAACACCCCTCACTTCTCATAGTATCCCAACAATGTATGTTAGCTGACATGTACTTTCCTATTCCTCCTATGAAGAGACCATGAACTAACCGTCAGTACATAGCCCATGCACATGCGCAGTGCACCCTACCAACTTGCTGTAGTAGACAGTTATACTGTTAGTAGTACGTACATATCACAAGTGATATATGTGTGAGTGTTTGTCCTACAAGTTGATGCCTTAGCAATATCTCCCCTGTGTGGTTACACCATGGTGAGCACACATAAGAGAATGGAATTTATAATTTCCCAATGTATCGTGTGTATCCTGTGTATTCTTGGTTCCTTTCAATGCATGTACGTATGTACACGAATATGCACATGTGTATTATTCCACACTTTAAGGTAGACTGTGCCCAAAATTCCCATGTGTCTGCATATTGATCACTGCATGGGCTGTGTCTTGATTCACTTCAAATGCCTCCCGAATAATGTAGATGATGTAGATAGAGATAATATTACCTATAATAGTACACTGCATGTACAAATGTGTAGTATGTACAAGTGAATACTTGTAATCAGCTAGATTTACTTTCAATGATAGATTTCAATAAAAAATGAATTGTGCTTATTGTTTATATTATTTCTGTAGAAGGATGCACGTCTGCTCCAAGAAAAAGAGGATTTTCAATCTCAGCTTATGAAAGGTATACTTTTGTTACGTTTCCACTACCTCCAGGTGGACTGGGGTGTGGTGCAAGAGTATAAAATGTCTACCTAATTGTTTATTGTTATGGACCCTCAATATGGTGAACACTTGAATGTGTAACTTCTGGTGTTGAACACAGCCTCTCATACATGTTATGTGGTGTGTGGGAGTATTCCACTATCCTGCTGTATGTAGCACACTTAGGAGGTAACTACGGTATACATCACAGACAACTTGACATATTATACCGTAATGTATTTACGGCTCCATTAGGATATGTTAGGGTGAATTTATGTTTTTGTTATGACATCGTTACAAAATGATTACGATACAACAAGCCAAGGATTCTTTAGATAGATACCAGACCAATTCTTGATTTCTATAAAATGGCAGTGGAAGTTGGATTTGGTAACAAGACTAAATGTACATGATATATAAATCTGCCATTTTTGGCGTCGTCCTACATATAGAGTGCCATCACACTATATGTGATATAGTGTAAATAGTGATCTCGGTATACAATGTCATGTCTGTGTAATATTCATATGTGTGTACGTATGTACTATGTGTGAAGTGTGCCGAAACAACATCTTTTTTACCAAGTTCCTTTTATAAACTGCTACTCACGTACATCATCATATCTTGTCTGTATAGCTGCAATCAAAGAAGGTGGTTCAGTAGAAGTTGAAATTATAAAATGTGTCACACTTGGACCACCTGAGGCTGGAAAGTCACAACTCAAGAAAGCTCTGTCCGGTGATTTTGAAGCCACTTCTGAAAGCACTCCAGTTTCAACCGCTGCTGAGGTGGTTATGGAGTGTTTTGTTGAAGAAGAACTGGCTTGGAACAAATTCGATCGAAAAGAGCTTCAATCCTCACTGCAAGCCACTGTTGTTAGGGGAAGGTATGTTGCACATCAGAGCCAATTCCACACAGTGCAGGAACAGCCAACAAAGGAAACTCCAACCTCTGGAGGAAGGAGTTTTCTTGGTAGTGTAGCACATGCATTTGGGAAAGCCAAGCGAAAGGTGGCAAAAGTAGTTTCGAAACGAAAGAGTGATCGAGTGCTACCAGACCCCACACTCGTTAGGAGAGGCCAAGATGATGTTCACAATCATAACGATGTTCGCATTAGTGAAACCTTCTCGAAATTAATGGATGAAGTTATTTCTAGGTATTCACAGACGATAGGCAATGAGCGCCTTCATCACATTCGCGTCATTCATATGGTTGACAGCGGTGGCCAACCTTCCTTTTTTGATTTCCATCCTATGGTTGCTACATCTCGAAGCATCTACTTTCTTGTTTATAATTCTCAGGAAGGCCTTCTTGCTCGTCCAAAGATGACTTATCGTAAGCCTTCCACGTTTCCCACCAAAATCCTTCCCAATCCAAGTCAGACCAACTTGGATATGATCAAGCGCTCGTTTCACACCCTTCAGCACTGCAAGGGGAAGTTCCTGAAGATGGAACAGGAACTGAAGAATCGACTGAGTGATGACAATGTCACCTTAGGCTCGGATGATGTCCTTCCAGTTATCGTCGTTGGTTCAAGGAAGGGCCAGAAGTCCCAAGATGAGAAGGAGGCTTCAGAGCTACTGAAATCCCACTGCTGTGAAATTCAAACCTGGAAGCACACTCAAAAGCAAGTGGTGCTGGTCGATAGCCTAGATCCTTCTTGCAGTGGTGTCAAGAAGATACGTCAAGCTGTATCCGATGCCGAGTCCAAATTCAAGATCCAGTTCCCACTTTTGTGGTTCCAATGCCAATTGATCTTCTGGTCGGCTGATGATCCTGCCCTCTCTGTGATGACGTACTACAAGCTCAAACAGTTGTGCACTCAGCACCAGCTGGTCGTCTCTGATGATGAGTTCCTCGCAATGGTGACCACCTTCCACATGTTGGGTGTCTTCAGCTGTCCCGACATCGACCACATCGCTGTCAATCCTGGCAGTGCAGAAGGCCTACATCAATCTCCCGTCTTCACTAAGCCTGGCGTGCTCTATGCCCAAATCTCATCAATATTGGAGATACCATTCCGCGATCTTGAAGCACCTGGTCAGAGGCTGGCAGAGATGGGGTCTTTAGAAGATCTCCAGAGAAGTGGAGTCCTTGCTGCCAAATCCCTCGAGCTGTTAAGAATCCAAGACACACTGGGGTTCTTTACAGGTTTTCACCAGTTTTTGCTGAAGTGCCTAGTGAGGTGGGGATTGGCTGCTGAAGTGTCACAAGACCCACTCCAGCTATTCATTCCCTCAATCCTACCTCCGTACCCAGATGCTATCGTCACTCCTAGTGAGAGTCCCATACCATCATTGGCACTCACTATCGCCATTGAAGACCCTAGGTATTATTATGTTCCCCAGGGGATCTTCCCCCACTTTGTAGTGAGTGTCATGAAGCGTCGTAGTGATGGGTATGATCTTGACGTAGGTAAAGGAAACGCCACTCCTCGCTGTCGAGATGTTATTTCATTCACGAAAGATGTTTGTACGCGCACCGAATTTTTCTACAACATCCAAGCTGTAGACCGTATCGACCACATTTCAGTCCACATCACTCCAGCTATGGAGTGTGGATCGTGGTCACCACTGGACTGCCATGTCATCATTGAGGACCTCAAGCATTCTATGGAAGAGGCCTATTCCAACCTCTACCAGAAGAGTCAGCTCTGCTCAGTGATTCTCTGCTGTCGATGCACCCTCTGCCCCCTTTCCAAGACAAAAGACCATCTTGCCCATTTAGACCCCACACGTGCCACCGTTCGATGTTTGACTCGTGAGTGTGTGGGAATTCATGCCAAGAGGTGTGATGCTGAAATGGAAGCTATTCTGAAAGGATCCATCTTACGTGAGTCATGTTTATCATTGGTATGTGTGTGACTGTGTGTGTGTGTGTGTGTGTGTGTGTGTGTGTGTGTGTGTGTGTGTGTGTGTGTGTGTGTGTGTTGTGTGTGTGTGTGTGTGTGTGTGTGTGTGTGTGTGTGTGTGTGTGTGTGTGTGTGTGTGTGTGTGTGTGTGTGTGTGTGTGTGTGTGTGTGTGTGTGTGTGTGTGTGTGTGTGTGTGTGTGTGTGTGTGTGTGTGTGTGTGTGTGTGTGTGTGTGTGTGTGTGTGTGTGTGTGTGTGTGTGTGTGTGTGTGTGTGTGTGTGTGTGTGTGTGCATTTTATTTTATATTTATATTTTAATTTGTGATTCTACAGCACCCATGTCAACTGGCAACATACCACAGCCACCCAGTACCTCTGCAGGGGATATGTCCCCCTCTCAACACCCTCAGAGTCTGGAGTTCTACAGTGAGTACTAGTGAGATACAGTCAGTGTCTGTTGGTCAGAGCATACAGCAATAATATTACATTTCTGATTCCATCATCACAGGTCTGACTCCATCAGATGTCGGTCTCAATAATGTTTTGCTACTGAAACCACTTTGGCAGTTTCTGGCTGTCAACCTGGGAGTCCCTTTTGACCAAGTGCAGGCCTATGATGCTAAACCTCTTGGTGGTCTACTAGCCCTGCAATACTGGAGGGACGGTAGATCAGGACAGTCCTTCCCGTCAACCTGGAGGTTTCTATTGAAGAAGGTTGAAGATATTTTTGGGAAGAACGTCGCTGAAGATTTGGAGAAGAAAGCCTCCAAAGAGCCGACATGGAGTACTGGACAGAAGAAATGACACTGTTTGTCACCTCTCCTGTGATGACAATGTACTGTTGTCATGGTCACCTTATTCCATACATCCTGTATGTACATGAGATTGTAGTATTGTAGTCATGTCACATGTAGTGTTGGGCTAGTATTACTGGTTTGGTAGTAGTATTATTACTGTATATCATCATCGTTATTGCTATTATTATCATTATCTTTATCATTATTGTTATTATAATAATATTATTATGTGTATTATATCATTATTAGTAGTAGTACTGTTCATTATACTAATTGAAGTATGTATTATTATGATTAATGGGAAAAATTAATTAATTTGTATATATAATTATAAATTTGAGTGGTTTGCACAATTATTAAAATAATAATAATAATATTGTATTACATATATTATAATAAAATTAAAATTACTATAAATATATTATATTATACGTATAATAATGTTATCAATAATATGCATCATATTATGATTATAATAATATTATAGAGAATTCGAAGTTAATTATAATTATTATATAAAATATTATAATATACGTGCATATGTTATAATATATATGACAATAGCATCCGTTACCATAGAAACAGTACTATTATATATACAGCAATTTTATAATGTATGAAGCGCTAGCAACCGCATAAAGCGATAACAACAGTATAAAGCATTAGCAACAGATGCTATAATGGTTAAGACATGGACACTCGGGCATTATATGACATATAAAATATACATGTACACTCACCCTTGGGTGCTTCTCACCTTCAGGACTCGGTATTTTATATGTCATAATACCATCGTGCCCATGTCTTAACCACTATTATTATGTATAATATGCACAAAATATGATCTTCGGAATAATTTTTTATGAGTATAATAATGTAGCATTAATTTTGTTTCCTTTTTAGCTGGGCCTTATTACTTAACAATGGTTTAAGAAACATAATAGCTATCACAGTGTACTTGTACTGTTATCACACAGTCTTGAAATCTGTGAATATTATAATAACATTATTATATACACACAATATACCAATATTATGTAATTATTTACTATTATTAGTTGAACACTACAATAATTATTTAAATCAGTCATCTAGGTAATCATCATTGTCAGGTGTAAACACAGAAGGAGCTCTGAACTCCAAAATATCTTAAGAATTCAAAAACAAGTTTCTTTGAAATCAACTGCAAAGAGAGTGTATCCTCTCCCTCATCTTTTCCACCAGCAGCATCAATCTTAATATAATTGTAGTTGTTAGCCTGTGAGAGATGGTAGTAGGAGTGTGTACATGAGAGATGGTAGTAGGAGTGTGTACATGAGAGATGATAGTAGGAGTGTGTACATGAGAGATGGTAGTAGGAGTGTGTACATGAGAGATGGTAGTAGGAGTGTGTACATGAGAGATGGTAGTAGGAGTGTGTACATGAGAGATGGTAGTAGGAGTGTGTACATGAGAGATGGTAGTAGGAGTGTGTACATGAGAGATGGTAGTAGGAGTGTGTACATGAGAGATGGTAGTAGGAGTGTGTACATGAGAGATGGTAGTAGGAGTGTGTACGTGAGAGATGTTAGTAGGAGTGTGTACATGAGAGTTTGTAGTAGGAGTGTGTACGTGAGAGATGGTAGTAGGAGTGTGTTCATGAAAGATGGTAGTAGGAGTGTATACATGAGAGATGGTAGTAGGAGTGTGTACATGAGAGATGGTAGTAGGAGTGTGTACCTGAGAGATGGTAGTAGGAGTGTGTACATGAGAGATGGTAGTAGGAGTGTGTACCTGATGTACTCGCTCACTCACCAGCTGTAACATGGCTGAAAATGTCCGACATATGTCATAACGGTTTTTCCCACAAACAAGATCTCCAAATGGAATCCATTCAGATTCTACAGAAGCAAAATTAGAAGACCACTTGAGAGAGGTACACACACAACATGTACTGTATATACACAGATGTACAGTGATACATGTGTGAATGCTGACTCAGCAATACTGCCCCTGGAAACACCCCAACACAAACCCTGAGTCTGTACACACATATTCACAGTAACACTCCTACTTCCCAGATACATACTAACTGTGAGACGTACTCTGTGTGTGTGTGTGTGTGTGTGTGTGTGTGTGTGTGTGTGTGTGTGTGTGTGTGTGTGTATGTGTGTGTTGTGTGTGTGTGTGTGTGTGTGTGTGTGTATATGTATGTAGGTGTGTGCGCACATATACATATGCATATTAATTATGCACGTACTGTACTTGCACACATATGCACACGTCCACACATACACAACAGCTCACCTCTTCCTGGAGTTGTGGTCTGATACGATCGTCCCATTCCTGAACTCTCTTTGACAGGTCAGTTTCTTGAGCATAGGTGTGAGCTTGTACTAGGGTCTGCTCCTGTAGCATGTTAGGAATACCTTGTATACAAAATATTCCTTCTCCACACCAAACACACCCTGTGTGGTGCTGAGCCTTGTTACTGTGCAGTAGGGAGCCCTCAGAGTATGTGTATGTACATGAACAGGTAGGTATTGCACATGATGTACAGATGAAGGGGTAGTTTCAGTATTGGATGTAGTGAGGATGAACGGAATCAGTGAATATTTGTTAATCCGTCCCTGGTTAATCCATCAAAACCGACTATCTACCATTTTATTATGAAACAAATTCGCTTGTATGGCTACACTATACAAGCAATCGACCAACTCGCACTTCCACCATTCGCCATTCTTCTGTGTACCAATTTGCACTTTGTATGGGCTTCAGTTACGGAAAATCTGCCACGTTTTAAGAAGTTGTCTTAGTGTAGAGCAAAATAGCAGTAAAGCATTCTAAAATTGGCTTGTCAATGAAGCAGAAGTAGATTTCTGATTACAGAAAGAGGAATCCGACAACAAAGATAGAAATCCTCACAGACCGTTTCTCGAAGAAGACGAATTTGAAAATTGTGTGACAAATGGTAGGAGACATTCTAAAGAAGATCAGTATAATGCGTCATATCATTTATTCGCCAAAATTTCGCCTGAACCAATTGTGGCAGATTAACGAATATTCACTGTACACAAAGACATCCACTGTACACAACACATGTATGTATGTGAATACAAACATATGATCCATGTTTTGGGCTAGCAGTGGAATGTACACAGTATGGGTGATTGTACAGCAGCCTTATGTAGGGAAGATGTTCAGTTGTGTGTGATTGCTATGGTGCACATAAGTACTACAGTACAATTGTTGGTATGCGGTGTACACAAGTCCACAGTGAATGTGAGGACCACTCACCACATAGTCCCTGACCAGTTCCTCATAACTTTGTACGAGTCCTGAATGTTTGGCAGTAGTGTCTACAGACACATTGAAACCTGACACAGAACAACAATAACGGATATACAGTGTGTCAGGAGTAGGCAGTAGTGTCTCCAACTAAACAGCAACACATCATCACTAGAACCATAAGTACTTCTAGCATCAGGATACTATGTATGAATGTTTGGCAGTAGTGTCTCCAACTAAACAGCAACACAATATCACAAAGATGACAATAATTGTGGTGTGAATATGATATACTAGAAGTACTTATGGTTGTATTTGGTACTCGTCGGTACAGCCACATCAGAACACTTGTAAACATACCTTCAAATGAAGTAGAACAATCAAACGTCTTCTTCAATCGCAGAGCTCCGTGGTCACGTGATGGATGACGTCAGGATACGAGCATCGTTTCCGCTCAATGGACGTCATCGAACAACACTGGCAGTTGTCCGTTCTCTAGTGGAGATCGCCCTTCGCATGGAACACATCGGTGGGAAGACACTTGTGACTATTACGGGATCGAACCTTTCTCTCGGTCTGTACTCGTCCGGATTGGTGGAATTCCCTTCGTCGTCGAATGGTAAACGTGTGACTGTCGGTACTCAGACTTACAATGGCGAAGTAAGTATATATCGATAGAAAGAGAATAATTATCTACCTCTAGCTCTATAATTATCGTCCTGTTCCATCCTGTCTATTCCAGTGTTATGATGACACTGAAGACTTATTTCCCCTTTACAGGTTTCTTACGGGAATGAACACCATCGCCTGCAAAACCCCGGTCAGCCCGTGGGCATAAGAGGGCAGAAGTTTGGGGAAGTACACCTAGGGTAAGTCTGTACCTCATCATTTACGGCTATGTTCATGATCGTTTTACGGAATTATTTCGGTGTTATGCACCATTTCCACGTCTGTTTACATCCACATGTGGCATGGGGGGAGCAGTAATCTGGTGGAACCAGACCCTCTGCTATCCAAACTCACTGGTGTAGTCAATGATAGACAATTTATACTGCAAATATGGGCATAGTCCAATACAACATATTATATGCAATAGAAATGTGTTTACTAATTTCCTGCCTTGTTCTCAGGCAATTAATCCTAACAATGAAACCTGTCTGGTGACCTGTGCTACATGGCTTATGTACACACAGCTTTTCCTTTGATCTACCCCTCAACCAGGATGCAAGATGGCTTTATTATAAATTACAGAGGTTTCCTCAATTCAGATTTAATGACTAACCTCCATTTACTGCATACAGTATCAAGTGTAGCATAGTCAAATGTACCTTCTTCCTCTAATGTGAGAATGCAATCATAATGTCAATCAGTTTGTTCCTTGTGTGTCCTCACCTCAGGTTGGGGTCCACTATGCCTCCACTGACTACAAGTACAACGAAACCAAGCAATCTGTGAGGGAGGAACAGTACTTCACCTTGGAGACGGACATTGCAAGAGAAACTCATAAACTCCCTGTTCTTGTGAATGTGACCACACTGGGTGTGGAGAGTCCTCCTACTGTAGAGATATCCTGGGGTGGTAGGACCACACCTCCAATGTCCGTCTTTGACCTGAATGACACTGACTTAGGTATGGACTGTGTACATGTGTGTTACTGTTGTTATGGAGAGACTTATACGTGTGTTTTGGGTTGGATTTATGTACGGTACTTATCATAAAACGCTGAACGATGTCGGTCGGTCGTCGGATGACCGTCGGTTGACCGACCGCTGACCGACCATTGACCGACTGGGTGTTGACCGCTTCATATTAGCACATTGACCGGCTACCGTGAACTAAAAATAGTAGCAAATATCCCGTGACGTGACATGCAGATACGAGACGAAGACTTTTTCTTCTTCTACAGTAATAGCCGAAGGTCCCCTCACGATGCTTTATCGTCCGCTCAATTTGGGAATACACGAACTTCAAGATTTCTTCATTCTTTTGGAAGCCTTGCCCTTTTCTTCACATTCTGAGCATGCTCCCGCAATTCCTCGTGGCGCTTGAGGAAACCACTAATGCCAGCCTTGGTAACCGAGTATCTTCCGTCCTTCAAAATTGCTATAATCTGGCGGTAAGTTTTCCCTTTGCGCTTAAGAAACAAAATTCACTGTTTGACATACCTTGAGTATACCATTTTCCTTCGAGCCCCACTTAATAATGATTACATAAGTGTTAAAAGTTATTTGACCGGCTGACCGACCGGTGACCGTCGGATAGTTGACCACCTGACGTCGTTCAGTTTTTTATGAAAAGTACCGTAAGTCTTAGTATGATGTGTGCATGTGTGTGTGTGCTGTGTGTGTGTGTGTGTGTGTGTGTGTGTATGTGTGTGTGTTTGTTTGGTTAGATCGTATGCTCATATGTATGCATGTACATATGTATAATGTGTGTGTTTGAGAACATGCTGGTTTGGGTATGTGTGAATGCATAATGTGTTCTAATAGCATATGTACGTATGTGTGTAAACATATGTATGTATAGCATAATATGTGTGTACGTATATATTTAGTTAGTGTATGTATAGTGCGTATGATTGTATGTATGTCTCTGTATTGCTTACCTGGCCTAACAGTGGAGAAAAGGATCATGGACCTATTTCGTGCTGAGTGCGAATTTGAACAAACAGATGTTGCCAATGTTGCTTGCTTTGACTTTGAATCAGGAGCAGCTTGGCCGAGATGGAGTGGTGTGACTCCAACAGTTGTAGAGTATGAACAGTATTGTGGGTTGAATTCCATCATGGTGAGATTAATGTGCAAACATGGTTTGTAATCCCAAGTCATATGTATAGCTAAGCTAAAGTACCTCTGGTAGGGCTGTAGTGGGTGTACGTACACTTGGGCTTGATTGTTCATGAGGGCTCTTTATGCTTTGATCTGCCCACACAACATACCACATATACTAATGAAGTGTTGAAATCATCTATGTACACTTGTTCATCGACGTAGATGTACGTACGAGAATTCTCCTATTCACTCTCACACTTGCATACCGTAAATACACGTCTACTATTATTTACGCAGGTGTACAGTAATATTTGCTGTTTGATTGCCATTTTTCAGGATCCTATAATGTCTACTGTGAACTGTGCTCCCCTTGTGTAGGTGCAAGAGGATGGTGCTAAGCCCTTTGACCTCAACCCAGTGACCACAGACAGTGAGTGCACACTCAATGTTGTACATAGTCTTAAACCGTAAACTTGTGTAGGTTTCTAGTCTTCTGTGCACTGCGTCACTCACGTTGACCTGGTCTGTCATGGCAGGTTTAACATTGAAGAGTATCCCTACCTGTGCATGGCATACAAAATACCACCCGGACTCAGTGTTGTGGTTCCCATCAAACTGAAGGTAGACAGCAACTCCTATCAATGGTATGATATCCCCATCACTGGACCAGAAAAGTTGACATTCAGCGAGGAAATTGAAGATGATGATCAGTACGTACTGTGTGTATTTAATAAACATTTCCCCCTTATAAGTACGAGCTTGCTTTTGTATAAGCTGACCATAAGTACAGGGCAAATTGCTTGATACATGAGTGCCTTGGTTACTTTTGGATAGTACTTGCACTTCACACAGTCCATATCCCATGTACACCTTGTCAAATACCTTTCTTTAACAAGTACCTCCCACAAGAAGTACAGATTTGTTGTACCCTTCAAGGTACATATGTACTGTACATGGTAGGCAAGTTAGACTGTACATTTGTTATTCACAGTGCTCTCTTTATACTGTCAAACTCTTCTTGACAGCACTCTTATGAGGACAATCTCTTAATACTCACACAAAATTGATAGTAATTTCATTGGTTTCACTGCAATCTACTTACAATCTCACACCTTGTTACCATGATGATGGTGACTTCACAAAGGAAACTGACTATGTTATCAAGTTGAAGAACTCTGTTGCATAGTAGTCCATTGTTTAGTCTAGTCTAAACAGTATACGTAATAGCCTATGCAGGGAACTCAGGTCATTTGTAAACTGTTGTTTAGTGTACACTGGGCATAGGGACACCTCATACTGTTGTTGTTGTTGTTGTTGTTTTAGTGCACAGTGGACATAGGGACACCTCATAATGTTGTTGTTGTTGTTGTTTTAGTGCACAGTGGACATAGGGACACCTCATAGTGTTGTTTCAAACCCGTACATTGTTCATTGCTCAAGTGTAGAATAGTGTATTAATGTCGTGTGTGCTCACAACTTCTTGTGTATGTACTGTACATGTACAGGTGGCATTACAACTGCTATGATTTTGAGGACCACGTGAGGGATGTTAGCGGACTGCAGAATGAGGAGTTTGTTGTCCTTGGGATAGGCTTTTATTTCAAGCCCGTGGGCTCTAGTACAACACTGTATTTTGATCATGTTGCCTTCGTGAGTAGCAAAAGAGAGCTTAAGCAGGTATGTACATATGTGCGGTATGTACCTATATGTATTGGTATTTGTGATGTATATTGCAATACTTGTTTGTACAGTATGTGGTATTTGTCACTCCCTATGTGAATACATACTCCTGTGGACTCCCACTCCTGGAAGACATTCATGGAATGTCATTTCGTATTCGGCATATGAGTGTGATGGGAATACCACATGAATGTCACATGAATGTCAAATGAGTGTCACATGAAGGTCACATGAAGGTTGCACTGGTTCTAAGGTGTAAGGTGTTATACTACGTGTATACTGCTCAATGTGTCCCAATTGGTTGGAAATTGTGACTACACACTGTACTTGGTCCTGGTTATTGCTCTCTGTCCCATTTTTCAATGTTTTGTGTGTAATTTTTAATTCCATCGAACTAGCCTATAATGTTCATTTTTCGTTCACTGATATTGCCATTCACAAAACAGAACTGATCTCATGTACAACCTTCCCCATTTTTGGTGAAGCTCAGTGAATATGGTGTGTGCGTAGGGTTGGAGCTGGGAAGCTCTAGAAAGCAGCATTTTGTAAATTACACGGTCCACACCCCACTATTACACTGCCACAGATGGGATTCTTTCCTGAACCAAGTAACCTCCGTCTTTCCTGTAGTGTATTATACTTACATATTATGCAGGTGCATGCATGTGTAATATTGACTGTCCATACTAAGTACATTGTGTATGCAGATGTGTACATACATACTGTAAGTATGGTAGTTTACACATTGTGTATATACGTACATTCCTATTTTACAGGCAATACAGTAAGTCACACCTGGGCAAACGTCCCACCTCAAATTTAAGTAGTAGTGTTTGTCGTTGATCGTATTACAGTGAACAGTAGTGCTGGGTGGGATCATTAAAGTTGAGAGTGCTTTCAACTCAGGACTGTACATTTGTACGTATGTAATTCTGTGTACAAACCTCTTTACAGTCACACTGTTGAACCAATAACAACTTTCACTTTGCTCTCGAGACATATCTCTTGTGTACAATGCAATGTTCTTTGAGTAATTGACCAAACTTTCAAGTTTGAAGTGTTAATTGCTGAGGGTATTCATGAACCTTCCTTTGTAGTGTGTTTTGTTTGGAACTTTATGGAAAAGTATTTCCCATAAAATTCTCCAGTATTGTGTGTGTACATACAGCATGTAATAGTTGTATCCTGGTGTAGTGAATGATAGATAATTTATGCTGCAATATAGCACATAGTCCAATACAACCTATTATATGCAATAGGAATGTATTTACCAATTTCCTGCCTTGTTCACATGCAATTAATCCTAACAATGAAACCTGTCTGGTGACCTGTGCTGTATCACTGACCTGTGCTACATGGCTTACTGTATGTACGTACACACAGTTTTCCTTTAATCTACCCCTCGACCAGGATACAAGTGTATATATGTAGGTACATTCAGCTTCATCCTATATTTATTCATTGATCATCCTATTTACTCACACTGGCAAATGTCTGTGTTTTTGTTCACATGTCATGCTTACAGATATGTGCATGAATATAATATGTGTATGTATGTATGTGTGTATGCATGTATGTATGCACGTATGTATGTATATAGTTTATAGGTTCTTGCTATCAACCTGTCCATATGCCCTCATTCACTAGCAGCGTGTTCCTCCCTCTCGACCCAATGGAATGGCCTTGAATACCGTAGACATTGAACTGTACCAGACCCACCTGAATGCTGACATTTGGAATGTAACACTGGTGATGGAGATCCTCCCTTCACTCTGTGACTACGACATACCCCTCATGGCCTTTTTGGGAGGTAATTCAATACAAATGTATAAACTTAATTTTGTGATAAGGACCTTATTGTTGCACCTTATCACTTCATACCACAAGTGTGTCAGTGGAGCTGAGGTCTTTGCTCCTCACACAGGTGGCTCCAGTTAAGACTGTACTCACTAGGATCATTTCTATAGTACGTGTCTATCCTTCGTTCTCCTACGAAGGCAAACCCCTCAACCACGATGACGAGTGACAGCATTCCCTCCTGAGCATGAATGGTACAAAGTGTCACACACTTTGTAGCTGATGACTGTCCTCCTCTTTTCAGGACGAGGATGGAGGGAATGCAATCAGAGTGGTCGGGACATGTGTCTGTTACCCTGTAAAAGATGATGAAACTCAATTGTGTTCATTTTGTAGTGTCCCCCTCCAGTGCTATCGTAAAATTAATATGATAATGCATTTGTCAAACACCTTTGACATGAATCATGTGTGTACTTACATCATATGTGTTGTATTATGCCTCATTGTCACTTGATATCATCTTAGCTAACAGGACGTGTATACAGTGGAAACATTTTATAGTGGACAACTTGGAACCAGCTAATGTGTCCACCGTAGAGAGGTCAATTGTCCACCATTTCAAGAGTATCACTTGTTTAGGAATGCATTAGAAGTACAGGTCACCCATTTATAGGTTAGGGACATGTTGACTACGTATGGTTAAAAGATGGGTACAAGTATCCCTGTAGTAGGTTCAGTTTTTTACTCATAATATTGCACAAGTAAGGTTATATTATTATTGTACCAGTAAGTTATATATTGTACCAGTAGGTTATATATTATACCAGTAGGTTATATATTGTACCAGTAGGTTATATATTGTACCAGTAGGTTGTATATTGTACCAGTAGGTTATATATTGTATCAGTAGGTTATATGTTGTACCAGTAGGGTATATATTGTACCAGTAGGTTATATATTGTACCAGTAGGTTATATGTTGTACCAGTAGGTTATATATTGTACCAGTAGGTTATATATTGTACCAGTAAGTTATATATTGTACCAGTAGGTTATATGTTGAACCAGTAGGTTATATATTGTACCAGTAGGTTATATATTGTACCAGTAAGTTATATATTGTACCAGTAGGTTATATGTTGTACCAGTAGGTTATATATTGTACCAGTAGGTTATATGTTGTACCAGTAGGGTATATATTGTACCAGTAGGTTATATATTGTACCAGTAGGTTATATGTTGTACCAGTAGGGTATATATTGTACCAGTAGGTTATATATTGTACCAGTAGGTTATATGTTGTACCAGTAGGTTATATATTGTACCAGTAGGTTATATATATATTGTACCAGTGTTATGTACGTACGTAGCACATTTTATATTGCACCTTCTCCTACAGGTCAAAGTAGGCAACATTCACAAGATTGTGTGGGGTATACCAAGTGAGGGGCAAGCCTACGAGGACGTGACTGTATCCAAGGAGACCACTTTGTTCTTCAAGTGGACCACAGGCTACCATAATCTGGTGGAGATCCGTAATGTTCCTACCAGGGATGTCTGTGAGTTTGCAAACCCTGGATCCACAGGAGCATCAGAAGTTGGTCAGGTATGTACGTGTACTTGTCTACATGCATATGCTGGGCCGGAAATAGCAATCACCCTTTGTTAACTTCCTGATCAAAAACTGCAAATGTTACATCCAAAATTGGTCGGATCAAGCATTTTGTAGAGTGATGCCTACTTACATTTATTTGAACCGAAGAGTCAAAAGAAAGATCCTTTATCCTGAATTTCCTTTTGTTCACCAGTTGCCATATAGCTGCTTGTAGGCATTTGCAGTTCATAGTAACACGCACAGTTATGGATATGTAAAATGGCTTACGTCTACATAAATAGGCATGTACATACTGGAATATATTATTACTGCTGTTGAACCTCTCACTTGTCCACCTTGTCTCATAGCTCCTCCTGTCCTCGTGGGGCCAAGTGGGATTAGAAGTTGACACAATTGTTTCCTTTCCTCCCAGAAATGGATTTTACCACTTATGTGATTGAAGCATGGTTTAAAGCTTTATTCATTTCAGTTCACTGTCAATTTTCCAGCAACCTTAGAAGAGCAACACTGTGTCCGTGTTTTGGGCCATCCAAGAATACCCCACACTGGAGATTCACGACAGAACCAACATATTATTTGTATGGAACGATTTCCACTCTCTTCTCCAGGTAAAATGGTGGGCCATTCACCATATGTAGCTGTTACGTGTGTCATCATCATATAAGCATGTATGTGTGTACTGCAGTTGTAGGGAACGATCATATTTGACAAACACTAGTAATAAAGCTCGTACATGTGGGTAACAGTGATATTTGACGGCCAGTGGTAAGAAAGCTCATATGTACTGCAGATGTATACACGTAATATGTGTGATCTCTGACAAGATGTTAGATACGGTCAACCCTAATGTGTGTGATCATTGTGGCCTTCAGTCCAAGTTGACCTTTTGAGTGTGGCGTGTTTTGACGAGGACTGTCTGTTAAGTGAGACTTTTAGAGGAATCATTTCCAAATAATTAGGGCTGAGTTCAGATCACTTCCTATTGGTAAACAATAGCTGTGAATTACTGTAACACTTGTAAACAGTTATAAACAGCTCCTTCTGTAGTGGGTAAATAGAATACATACTCCACACAAATACACATAACCCTCCAATTCACCTTATGCATTCGATTGTTTGTGTAAAGTTCGTGTGAAATTACATGTGTGATAGTATATCGTTTTCCTTCATCCTATTGGAAGCCATTGTATCTAGAACAGAATGTACGTATGTGTACAGTGAGAATGTGCGTACCTGTCTTCATCCTCCAGGTTACAGCTGATGCATATGACGAGTGTGACAAGAATCCTGTTCATACCCTGGTGGAATGGTACCGTCCAAGTGTGGACAACAGCGTGATAGTCCCCCACCTGTCTCGGACAAACAGTCTTCTTGGACACCGACACACCTGTTCTGAACCTCATTTTGATTGAGGGTTGTCTGATCTTTGAAGACAGCCAAGACCTCCACCTGCAGGCCAAGTACATATTTGTAAATACTGGAAAACTCCAGGTATGCACTTGTGTTGTAGTTACTGCAGTCTGCATGTGTATGTCTGTCCATTCCATGTGTTTGTATATGCACACAAGCATTCAGATAGACTCAATGTCTGTGTTGATCTCCAGTGCACTTGGGTCGAAGTCCAAATCTACCTTTTGTAAACACCGTAAACTATTATTGTAGGAAACGTGTGCAGTTGCAGGTGTGTGTACTATTGAACCATTCACGGGTGAAATTATTATTTGCAAGTAATATCTGTAAACATTTTCCAATTCAAAATTTTCATTGATAAATTTTAGGTTGATATTGCATTCCAAAAATTTCTTACAGTTAAGTATTATTTTCTTCCCGGTACCCCCTTTTTTCACTTGATGGCTGCAGGTCGGCACAGAGGAGAACCCCTTTATGCATCGTGCTGTGATCACACTTCATGGGACAGTGAAGGACCCCGAAATACCGGTCTACGGGGCTAAAGTGATTGGAGTGCGTCAGGGGGACCTTGACCTGCACGGGAGACCTCGTAATGTCACCTGGACCAGACTGCAAGCTACAGCTGTGGCTAATGTCACCTGGACCAGGCTGCAAGCTACAGCTGTGGCTAATGACACCTGGACCAGGCTGCAAGCTACAGCTGTGGCTAATGACACCTGGACCAGGCTGCAAGCTACAGCTGTGGCTAATGACACCTGGACCAGGCTGCAAGCTACAGCTGTGGCTAATGACACCTGGACCAGGCTGCAAGCTACAGCTGTGGCTAATGACACCTGGACCAGGCTGCAAGCTACAGCTGTGGCTAATGACACCTGGACCGGGCTGCAAGCTACAGCTGTGGCTAATGACACCTGGACCAGGCTGCAAGCTACAGCTGTGGCTAATGTCACCTGGACCAGACTGCAAGCTACAGCTGTGGCTAATGACACCTTCCTGTTGTTGGAGGTTTGTTTGCATTGTAATGAGTCGATTATCAGTTGATCTTCATTTCATATCAGCTTATTGTTAATTGTGTAAGCACATTAATTAATACACAGGAAGTAATTTTGTGAGTAGAACAGGAAGCCACCCCCATCTGATTACCCAGAACCTTCACTCTATGGGTTCCATTATGTACTTGATAGTGCCTGAAATGTGAAAAGAACCGTACATACTTCACATCACATCTATTGGATGACTACTCAGTCCAATAAATTGGAGATGATTAATCGAATTATCAATTGGCTGTTGGCATTGATGATTGATATGAAATTTACAGCTGATTTCCAGCAGTAATGGTTACACAGCATAGTGGTAGGTTTGTGTTCCTCGGTTATCTTTTTAACTGTTCAAGCATGTAGATATGGTATGTCTTGGTACTAAAGTACTTACCATCTTGGACACTTACTGTATGTGTTCAGGACATGTATGTGTGTACATGTGTTCCTATGTACAGTACATGTGTACATGTGTTCCTATGTACAGTACATGTGTACACATGTTACTTCTGTCACAGGAACCGGTAGATTGGGTCAAAGGTGATAACATTGTCATTGTCCCCACAAGTAAAGACGGCAATGAAACGGAAGTATGTGATTTGTGCACTTGTTGATTGGCAATGTGGTGCAATGTACCATTTGTACTGTATCTCCCATTTGATATTGTCTTTGGAGTGTACATTTTGAGTCTTGTCAACTTGTTCTGTCAAATTATTCACATGTGTAGGTTGGTGTTGTCCAGTCTGTTGAACAAAATGGCTACAGGATCAATTTAGTGAACGCACTCAAGTACACTCACTTTGGTATCACAGAAACCTTCGATGATGGACAGATTATTGAGATAAGGTAAAACGTACCCTTTATGTATGTTAGGTGTTAAATTGTACCCTTCACATGGTACCCCTCAACCTACAAACACTGTGCACTGAAACCCTCAACGGACATCATACGTAATCCTCTGTCAAGCATGGATGCAGGTGTATTACTTGTTCAGACCACACGATGTGCTGAATTCCCTCCTCCTCGTCTCTGTGTGTAGAGCTGAAGTTGGCCTCCTCAGTCACAATGTTGTGATCCAAGGTAGTGTGTTGGAGGACTCCAGGGGACACTTTGAACAGGGGGCCGACATGTTCGGTACTCAGGTGCTTATCCACCGAGCGGGTCCTCACCCCACCCCAATAAGGTTCGTGTCCTGCAACACTTTGTCACCTTACGTGGTGGAAGGACGTTCCTATACATCCAGTACTGAATAAAGTTGTAAACTGTCACTTGTGATGCTCACACATGAATTGTTGCTCGCACATGGGCTGATAAATAATTGATTGATTAATCATGTAGTTGTTCAGGTAGAATCTGATTATCTCCAGTAGAGCAAGCAACTGATTACTTGTGGTGGGCAGTTAATGGAGTATGAGAAAAGGTCCCTCCCCTTATCACCCACAGTCATGAGAAGTGGTTCATTTAGTATAACAGGATACCACCCAACCTTATTACCATAGCCTTCACTTAATGGGTTTTATCAGTACTTTAAGAGTACCTGTAATGTACAATGGAGACTCTTATGACTCCACTTAAAGTCTATTACACGACTTCTCAACAAATAAAATAGAAGTGGCTTCTAGTTATCCACACTTGATCACTTTTGTTCATTAATTAATTTATTAATATATCAGTTCATTTGTACTGATGAATCGATTTGAAAATTGCAGCCAATTCCTAGCACTAGTGTGTGTGTACTTGATTCACCATGTGAATGTCCTTTGACGCACTTCACCATTACTCAGAATTGCACACACAGAGGTGCACCACATAGTTCAGGCCTTCAGGCTGGGCCGATACGCCCTCCACTTCCACTTGAATGGCAGCATGAACGGGTCCTACATCAGGAACTGCGCCATACACCACTCCTTCAACAGAGCCATCACGGCCCACGGTGTGCACAACATGCTCATCGAAGGGAACGTCGCATATGATATAATGGGCCACACGTACTTTGTTGTAAGTTGTGTTTGCTGCCATCACGTGTGTACTGTAGTCATGTACTCCTGCCTCTGTTCCTTAGGAAGACGGAATTGAGACTGATAACACTTACATTCACAATTTGGGTGTTCTGATCAGGGGATCGTCCTCGCTCCTGAACACCGACCAGATACCTGCCACCTTCTGGATCACCAACCCTCAAAATGTCTTCAGGGACAATGCCGCAGCAGCGTCACGGGCATATGGGTTTTGGTACGATCTCAATAACTTCCCTTCTGGTCCCTCATTTACTACTAGCGTTTGTCCGAGCAAAATGCCTTTTGGAGTGTTTGAGAACAACGTAGCACACACCTGTTCCGAGTTTGGTCTGAGAATATGGGAGACATATGTACCTTATGTGAGTAGCATGTTATGAAGAGTATAATAATATGATGTCCATTGTATTAAGTGTCTAGTGCCTAGTACATGTACCTTCCAAGTTTGGGTAAGTTTCCAAGGCTGTAACCTTACAAAGTATGTATGTATGTACTGAATGCCTACTGTGTACTGGGTGCCTGGTGTGTTGTAAATATAGTGTATATAATGTAATATGTATCCCGATTGGTGATATTGTCACTTCAGATCAAAGAGACCGACTGGAGTACATTTGCGATGTACTGTACTGGGGTACAACACTGACCTTATTAGTGATGTGGATGTGATGGTGGCGGCACCCTCGGTTAATTAACTGATATCCGCTCAGTACATTTCCCATGTACCAACCAAAAGTGGGGTACAACTATTACATATAATATTATTATAGTACATTGTAAATATAAAACTACATATATAATTGGAAACAGTGTCTATAAGTATGTTTGTGAAGTTGTATTCAAGACTGCATGGAAGGCAGAAGGTTGTCAGCAAAATGATAATAGTAGCTACAGTCATTATATTGCACATTTGCTTGACAATGTGTAAAAGTTCCATTGTTCTGACACATGCACGTCGTGGTGTATATGGACAACAGTACTAACATCACCCAGGTGACCTACCTGGTGTCTGGAATCACCAGACTGAAGATTTGACAGACTACACATTCACCTACAATTATCGACCTTGTCCAAGGAGTGGCTGTCCTACAGTGCGTGTTGACCGTGGTCCTCTGGAACAGGAGTAAGTTTGCTGGATTTGTTGAGTGATCGGAATTTGTGGTAGAATTTGTGATACTAAAGAGCCACACACATATTTAAGATTATTTACTTGGAAAAAGACTATATACTTGCAATATAATTCTATTCCTCTTACACACTTAACTTTTATTGTTTTTGTGTTCAAGTCATCATACGTAGATACTACATTAGACATACCTGTACATGCACATTTGTTTACTCTCATGTTGTCTTTGTTGTGTGTGCAGTGTACAATTACCGTACTGTATTGAGACTTAGCATAATGTGTAGTTGAAGGTCTTTTGTCCCCATTCTGATACTGGCAGGTATTGCCTTTGGAGTAATGAGTCATCTTGGCCATCTGGTAAAGTCCCGGCAGAAGGAGAGGATGTCACCATCATGTCTTCTTGGAGGATGCTACTAGACATCTCCCCTCCCCCTCTGGGTCAGGTGTACGTATTTGGAGAATTGATGTTCCAGGATGAACAAGATCTCAATTTGACCACTAATCTGGTAGGTCAATGACTACTATACATACAGTGGTACCTTGCACAAACACCCCTGGAGTGAGGGTCCACCTGCTTTTTAAGACCACATTATTAAGAAAGGATGTTTCATGACATGACTGCACTAGATTAAGAGCCCCCTGCCTAAATAGACAAGCGACCGCATAAATTGGGATGTTCCTACTAATTGTACCAGTCATCAATGACTGACCACCTTTAGACTATAGGTAGATCATTGTTGTTTGTTCCCAGTAGGTGAAATCCAAACTAAAAGCTATTGAGAATGAGGTGTAATTATGCACGTTTTCTCAGAATCTATGCCAACCAGACCACATGAGATCATTATGATGCTATGTTTATGATAAGAACAATTCCTATGGTGAGATACAACCTGTCTCATATCACTCCCTTTATCAGAAACCTGGGTGGTCATTCTTGATAGGTACCAATGTGTATATCAAGTCTATATTTACTGTACACACGATCCCCAGAGTAGATATTGATTAGTCAATTGTCACATTTCAGGATTTCAAGGATACATAGGATAGGTATCCCTGTCAGATTCTTTGATGTTTGATTGTCAAAGTTAAGTTTTGATGTTGCTCTGAGCAAATTGATGAATTGGGATGACTTCATAGGCAAGCAGCTATACATAATATATTATGAAGTCTTTCATTGAAAACTCTAATTCATAGTCATATCACTTGATGTAGCCAATATTCCTGTACATGGTAATAGTTAATTCTCTGGGAAAGTATTTAAAAACTTCGTCCCGCCAGGATTATCAGTACATGCATATACGTTATACAACGTTCATAGCATATCCATTCTGATACCAGCAGTACAGCCTGATGCATTCTATGTATTTGTACTGCTATATCCTGCTGACATTGGGATGGTTGTGTTGTGACGTACTCATTGCAATGGTGTACGTACTGGTGTGTCATTATGTGGCCTCACCTGGAATCCCACAAATGATTTCTGATACACAAAACCGGAAACATTATCAATGTATGCTAGCACACTCTATAATAGTAGTTTAGTGTGTACATGCACAAGTATTCACCTGGTGCTTTAATTCTTTTGTCTGTAGGTCGTTATTTGGAGGGCAGGCAGTGGAGATAACTGGAGATGGATTTGGGACTAATTCTTCTGCAGTGCAAGCCTCTTTTGGTGGGACCACTTGTGATGTGTTCAATGTGACCATGACATTGGTAAAGTGTACCACGAGATCTTCATCTTCTGTACATATTGTCACCAACAATGCGTAAGTTGTGTTCTTGTTGCTATCTACAATTGCAGCACACATAGGTATGTACAGGATGTCCACACAGATGCATATTATATGCACACACGCACACATGCTGAGAGTACGGGTCTGTTAGACTATGGTAAATCCAAAGGATTTTCATAAATATTTGACTACACATACGTATATACGTATATATGTATCTATGTTGGTTGTACAGTCATGTGGTCATGGACGGGAGTACCGTTCGCTCAGTGGTTCACACACGCACGCACGCACGCACGCACACACACACACACACACACAGTGTATCTTGATTGTACTGTAATGAAGTCTCCTGAGAGTCTTGAGACCACAGGTAGGTCATTATGATAGGATGTTTACAATAACAGGTCTCACAGTTAGTAAACACATGCACGTACACCAAAGGAAGTTAGTATAATCTTTGGGAATTTATCTGTGTATGTACCCCGATGCATGGGCATTTCAATCAACTACAAAAGCGCCGACAGGAGTACATTCACGATGTACTGTGGTACATTTGTGATGTATCCGAGTTTTTGTAAGTGGTATTATTTAATCTAACAAGCTTCGGATAGTTACTGAGTGAACGACGAAACTTGCCAAACCCACAAACCTTGGAATATTTACCAAACGATTGAGGAAACTTGCCGGAATCAAGAGCCTTAGAATATCTACAGAACGAACGAACAGAATAGGAAACTTGCCAAAACAACGAAACTTGCTGAAACGAGCTTGTGAGTATAACATTTACCGAACGAACAACGATTGCTGCAGTGCTATTAGGCCTTCTTGCTGTTCTTGGTTGAAAACCTCAATCGATAGGCCTACCATGCCAGCCCATGTAAATGAATGTGCCTATGGGGTACATACTAGTTATACCCTGCTTTTGGTGTGTACTGTGCGGTTGCAATAAGTGTTAGGAATAGATTAGCTTCGGGCTGCGCCCTCGGCCAATCTATTCCTAACACTTAGTACATCCACACAGTACACACCAAAAGCGGGGTATAACTACTACATGTACGTACATATGCATCCTTCGAAATCTAAACGTAATTATGTGGAATCAGAATGAGTATGTGGAGCAGCAATTTGATCAGTTCCCATGTATCCAACTCAAGTGGAACTGCATTTTGCTCAGGAAATGTCAATTTCTACTCCCAACACAATGTATGTTTGCAGTGACAGCCTTTTTTGTAAAAGTGGGAATGAAGCTTTGTGACAATTTCTGACCGAACTGATCTCTATCTTAACGTGAACTCTTAATGTTGTATTACACATGCTGCTAACATGTGAGTGGAGGGGGGGGGGGGGTTGATTGTCGAAAATGCCCCAGAATTTGTCTTAGAGTATGTATCTCAAGTTTCCTCCTGACCCACCCTAGTTACAGTACACTCTACTGTGCATGGCCAAACTGGTTTTTGCCCTCATGCCATAGCCCTGGTGTACGTGTATCAGAGAGGAGCTTTAAATTATATTGTGGAATATATTGACTGGGTACACAAATGATGTCAAAGAAGCCAGGTTATGAATGGTATACAGTATGTGTATATTATATTATACGTAAGTGTTAATTGTTAGGCAAGGTGGAGTTTATGTTCAATTATATGTCTGGTTACAGTGGAAGTTTGATTCATTGAAGTTACCCTTACTAGGCTTTTAAAGGTTTATAATTACCTGAAGTGTGTGCTATTTTACCATTTGAATGTGGCAAATCACTACAGAGTGATAAGGAATACACCCATGACCCGAGGTATGATCCACATTTCTACTATGATGTGGAGGACGCCAGGCAGAAGTACCGACTGGAGCAGCCCAAGCCAGGCAACAGTTACTGAGCAAAGCTTTGTACCACCATTCTTTTGTTAATTTGAAATTTATTTTATACTATTTGATATGTCTAGTCATCTTTTGTAAGATACCCAGTAGTCACTCTGCAGCTGTATATTGTAAATAAACTTGAATTTATAATAATGTAGCTGAGGGTGAGCTTATATGAACGTAATCCCAGCTGTAAGTCAAGGGTGTTAAATGTAGATGCTGACAGAGTATAATATGAACATATTAGTACATGTAGTACATGATAGTATTAGACGTAGTGCATAATATGTTAGAAGTTTACACAGTCACCAGATCAACTATAATTCAAGCATGTCAAGTATGCTATATCTTGCTGTATATTGATGATTTCTGTAGTATTTTTAATATAGTATATAGTATTTTGATATTTTATCAGACCTTTCTACGGGCCCGAACTAACTTTTGAGACAATTCCTATTTCTGTACCTAACCCGTAACCCAAGCTACATTTGAAGGTGCTTAGTATCTTTTCAATGTATGGGATAGTATAGTAGGGAATATGCTAAGCACCTTTTTGAATAGCTCATGGGAAAGTGGGCGTGTTATCCTGATATTTTTATCAGACTTTTCTGCGGGCTTGAACTATCTTATGAAACACTTCCCGTCTCTGTAACTAACCCGTAACCCAAGCTACATTCGCAGGTGCTTAGAATTTTCTCAATGTATGGGATAGTATAGGAGACAAAACGTTAAGCACCTTTTTGAATAGCTCATGGGAAAGTGGGCGTGTCAGTGTAATATTTCTACCGGACATAGCTTGGGATATGAACTAACTTCTGGAACAATTCCCGTCTCTGTAACTCACCTGCAACCCCAGTTACATTTGAAGGTGCTTAGTATTTTGTCAATGTATGGGATAGTATAGGAGACAAGACGTTAAGCACCTTTTTGAATAGCTCATGGGAAAGTGGGCGTGTCAGTGTAATATTTCTACCGGACATAGCTTGGGATATGAACTAACTTCTGGAACAATTCCGTCTCTGTAACTCACCTGCAACCCCAGCTACATTTGAAGGTGCTTAGTATTTTGTCAATGTATGGGATAGTATATGTAGGAAAGAAAACATTAAGCACCTTTTAGAATAGCTCATGGGAAAGTGGGTGTGGCACCGTGATAATTCTACCAGACCTAGCTGAGGACATGAACTAACTTCTGAACTAATTCCCATCTCTGTACCTAACCCGTAACGCAAGCTACATTCGAAGGGGCTTAGTATTTTTTCCATGTATGGGATAGTATAGGAGAGAAAACGTTAAGCACCTTTTGAATAGCTCAGCTCCCGTCTCTGTACCTAACCTGTAACCCCAGCTACAGTCAAAGGTGCTTAGTATTTTTTCATTGTATGGGATAGTATAGGAGACAAAACGTTACGCACTTTTTAGAATAGCTCATGGGAAAGTGGGGGTGTCAGCATAATATTTCTACCAGACCTAGCCTGGGACGTGAACTGACTTCTAGAACAATTCCCGTGTCTGTAACTAACCTGCAACCCCAGCTACAATTGAAGGTGCTTAGTATTTTGTCAATGTATGGAATAGTATAGGAAAGTAAACGTTAAGCACCTTTTAGAATAGCTCATGGGAAAGTGAGCATGTTAGCGTGATATTTCTACCAGACCTAGCTGGGGACCTAAACTAACTTATGAGGCAATTCCCATTTCTGTACCTAACCCGTAACCCAAGATACATTCGAAGGTGCTTAGTATTTTTTCAATGTATGGGATAGTATAGGAGAGAAAACGTTAAGCACCTTTTTGAATAGCACATGGGAAAGTGGGCATATTAGCGTGATATTTCTACAAGACCTAGCTGGGGACCTAAACTAACTTATGAGACAATTCCCATTTCTGTACCTAACCCGTAACCCAAGCTACATTCGAAGGTGCTTAGTATTTTTTCAATGTATGGGATAGTATTGGAGAGAAAACGTTAAGCACCTTTTTGAATAGCTCATGGGAAAGCAGGCATATTAGCGTGATATTTCTACAAGACCTAGCTGTGCACCTAAACTAACTTATGAGGCAATTCCCATTTCTGTACCTAACCCGTAACCCAAGATACATTCGAAGGTGCTTAGTATTTTTTCAATGTATGGGATAGTATAGGAGATAAAACGTTAAGCACCTTTTTGAATAACTCATGGGAAAGTGGGAGTGACAGTGTGATATTATACCAGACCTAGCTGGGGACGTAATCTAACTGATGAGACAATTCCCATTTCTGTACCTAACCTGTAACCCAAGCTACATTCGAAGGTGCTTAGTGTTTTTTCAATGTATGGGATAGTATAGGAGAGAAAACGTTAAGCACCTTTTTGAATAGCAAATGTGAAAGTGGGCATATTAGCATGATATTTCTACCAGACCTAGCTGTGGACCTAAACTAACTTATGAGACAATTCCCATTTCTGTACCTAACCCGTAACCCAAGATACATTCGAAGGTGCTTAGTATTTTTTCAATGTATGGAATAGTATAGGAGATAAAACGTTAAGCACCTTATGAATAACTCATGGGAAAGTGGGCGTGACAGTGTGATATTATACCAGACCTAGCTGGGGACCTAAACTAACTTATGAGACAATTCCCATTTCTATACCTAACCCGTAACCCAAGATACATTCGAAGGTGCTTAGTATTTTTTCAATGCACAGGATAGTATAGGAGATAAAACGTTAAGCACCTTTTTGAATAACTCATGGGAAAGTGGGCGTGACAGTGTGATATTATACCCGACCTAGCTGGGGACGTAATCTAACTGATGAGACAATTCCCATTTCTGTACCTAACCTGTAACCCAAGCTACATTCGAAGGTGCTTAGTGTTTTTTCAATGTATGGGATAGAATAGGAGAGAAAACGTTAAGCACCTTTTTGAATAGCAAATGTGAAAGTGGGCATATTAGCATGATATTTCTACCAGACCTAGCTGTGGACCTAAACTAACTTATGAGACAATTCCCATTTCTGTACCTAACCCGTAACCCAAGATACATTTGAAGGTGCTTAGTATTTTTTCAATGTATTGAATAGTATAGGAGATAAAACGTTAAGCACCTTATGAATAACTCATGGGAAAGTGGGCGTGACAGTGTGATATTATACCAGACCTAGCTGGGGACATAATCTAACTGATGAGACAATTCCCATTTCTGTACCTAACCCGTAACCCAAGATACATTCGAAGGTGCTTAGTATTTTTTCAATGTATGGGATAGTATAGGATAGA
>OZ026553.1:2322478-2334978 GCA_964020155.1 Chondrilla cf. caribensis
TGAGAGATTGCAGTACAAGTGTGTACATGAGAGATAGTAGTAGGAGTGTGTACATGAGAGATGGTAGTAGGAGTGTGTACATGAGAGATGGTAGTAGGAGTGTGTACATGAGAGATGGTAGTAGGAGTGTGTACATGAGAGATGGTAGTAGGAGTGTGTACATGAGAGATGGTAGTAGGAGTGTGTACATGAGAGATAGTAGTAGGAGTGTGTACCTGATGTACTTGCTCACTCACCAGCTGTAACATGGCTGAAAATGTCAGATACCATAAACCAGGTCATGCACTACTGTGTACATACAGTACTATAGTATAGTACATATGTATGTGTGTACACAATTGAGATAAGACCTTTGTAAATGGTATACTGTGGGTCAGGATATGTCAGGATATGTCAGGATACTATATACAGTGTGTCAGGATATGTCAGATACCATAAACCAGGTCATGCACTAGTGTGTACATACAGTACTATAGTATAGTACATATGTATGTGTGTACACAATTCAGATAAGACCTTTGGAAATGGTACGTATACCGTGGGTCAGGATATGTCAGGATACTACTTACTTGACAACATCCCATAACTACCAGCACAGATACACTATGTTCAACAGTGAGGTATACAGGTGGTGTGTGTGAGAAGTGTCTCATGTACCAGTGGGTCCACTCCAGCTGTGGTGTACTTGTTGCTACACTGACAACATCCCATAACCAACAGCACAACTGGGAGGGAGTATGCACAAATGTGGGGTGTGCAGACAGTGTGTGAAGTGTCTCACCACTGGGGTCCACTTACCTCCGTAGTCTTCAACCATCTGTCCCTCACTGATTCTACCAAGAGCAGTGTCAACTTGATGATGTAGGCTGTCATCACCACCAACATCTACAGACACGTGGAATGTGGGTGAGTTGGAAGTGTACAGGTAGCACATTACAACAGGACGTCTGGTAACAGTGTTAGAAAACAAATCTGAAGTCTCCAAGGAAGCCAGAGAAGTCCCAACACTCACAGTACATACATCATGTAATAGCCGAAGTACCTCTGGTAGGGCTGTAGTGGATATACAGACACTTTAGCTTGGTTGTTTATGAGGGAGAAACCCCAGTTAACAATCCAGCCAAAGTGTCTGTATATCCACTACAGCCCTACCTGAGGTACTTTAGTTCTTATGTAGTATTTTCTAAATAATATAATTGTATACTAATTCTAACAAAGTATTGTTATTATAAATGAACAGCCCGTTGTTAGGCAATTAATTGACAGATTCCGATAACAATTACAAGTGTGTAATAGCAAAGGGAAGTGTGTAAATAAAGTGGATATTTGCAGACTTTGCACTTTGACCTGCCCACTCAACATACCATCCTGAACATAGTTCAGACTATATCCATTATCGTCATCATCCTCTTCCACTGTTGGTGCTTGGATCAACACAGCTTCCTTTCTTGCTTGTTTCTGGGTGTACATGCAAACACACACACACATGAATGGACCACTGATAGTACTACACATACTACATACACATATGTACCAATTGAGAGTACACACTGTATGTACACTATATGCATACATACAGGTACAGGTACAGGTACAGTTCATACTACTGTGTGTACATACGTATAGTCAACAATTGAGAGTACACACTGTACATGTACACTGGCTGATTCATATTTCAGGTCCTTTGGATAATTGAGGTTCTGATAACAGAGGTTGACCTGTATGTACACACACTACACACTGTACACACACTACACACTGTACACACACTAAACACTATACACACACTACACACTGTTCACACACTACGCACTGTACACACACTAAACACTGTACACACACTAAACACTGTACACACACTACACACTGTACACACACTACATACCATACACACACTATGCACTGTACACACACTACACACTGTTCACACACTACACACTGTACACACACTAAACACTGTTCACACACTACACACTATACACACACTACACACTGTACACACACGACACACTGTACACACACTACACACTGTACACACACTACACACTGTATATACACTACACACTGTACACAAACTACACACTGCACATAATAATGTGTGCACATGTGTACCAATTTTGATGTCACCATTTTCTGTCTTCTCTTCCTAGCTCTGGTCTCCTTCCAGTACTGAGACTCACTCTCTACAAATATACAGCAAACACTGAATTAATGTCCTGTACACATTCCACATTGTAAGCGACACAATAAGGTCCAGAGGAGAGTAACCTTTGACCTATCACCCTTGACCCCTGGATCCAGCTGCCTATTGCATCAACACTGACCTGTCACCAGAGGTACAGCCTAACTAGAGGATGCGATGTACATACATAAAGTGAACCTTGTAACACTGTAGTGAATATAAAGACCACCCTAGGGACTAATAAAATGTGGTATCTCAAGACAGGTGGTCTTTATACAGAGGTGCTTTACTGTAGTTGAGTTGACCTAGTGGATTGTCCAAATATGGTCATTTAGGACAGGTGGTAGAGGTGGTCTGTATTACAGGTCCCACTGTGTGCACAGTACAAACAAGTACATTTGTGTACAGTACACATGTGCATACGTGCGTACAGTACTTTTCGTAAGTTTTAAGATTTACTTGACTGGCTGACTGTCGATCGACCAACCGCTGACCGACTGTTGACCGATCGCTGACTGTCAGATAGTTGACCACCCAACAACTGGTCAGTTTTTTATGGAAAGTACCGTACATTGAGTACATACACACATGCCAACACACATACTGAGTACCCTTGTACATACATGTGTGTACAAGTATACTCTATACTAAGATTATCCATACATGTGTACCTGGATAAGATGGAGCCTTCCAATGTTGTTTAGGGTACAATGAAGAATGTGAATAAACTAAGGGATACACAAGGAGACACAACATCAACGACAACTAAGGGATACACAAGGAGACACAACATTAACAACAACTAAGGGATACACAAGGAGACACAACATCAACGACAACTAAGGGATACACAAGGAGACACAACATTAACAACAACTAAGGGATACACAAGGAGACACAACATCAACGACAACTAAGGGATACACAAGGAGACACAACATCAACAACAACTAAGGGAAACACAAGGAGACACAACATCAACAACAACTAAGGGATACACAAGGACACACAACATTAGTATACACACATACACAGTACACACTACACACATAGAAAGGTATACTGAAACACAGAGTGGTCTTACAACTGTCAATGATGAAATCCACCAGAGGTTGGTCAGGTGGTGCTGGCTGGTCTACTGACTTTCGCTTCTTTGACTTTGAGGACACTTTGGGAGTACGAAACGTGTTGCCTAGCAACATGTGTGAGTAGACAATATCAAACCATGACAACACCGGACACACCCACAACCTAAACAACACAACACAGTGTACATGCGTATACATGTGCACATGTACAGCACACAACCCTCATGTGTATATAGTGCACACCTTTTCTGAAAGGTCTCTCATCTTGTTTCTTCACCTGGTGAGGATCAAGAGGTGTCCACGGATCAACCACTGTCTCTGCTACTGACCTAGTAGGAACCTGCAAGAAGTGGAAGGATACACTCATACACAGCAGGGGATAGGAGAACCGGTGTGCAGATTAGAGCCCGTGGGCTCTTACTACCAGTCACCTGAACATCTGCCATCATACAGTGATATACTCTTCTGTGTACCATAAGGCAGGTGAGGTACAGCACATGGACAAGGTGAGTATACACACATGTACGTACAGCACCAATACCTCAGTGCAATACAATGACAGGTATGGTGGTACACACACAACATAGGTTAGTGTGCAAATAACAGGACTGAACTGCTCCACTCCAATCACTACACACTCACATATAACCAGACCATATACATTAGTAAGCAAACAGTGTACATTCCTTGGGCTCTAGAATGTTGACCTGTTACTGCAGGTACTGTACATACGTACATACCTTGCTTCCTGCAGTAGGCAGTGGGGACATTTCTCCCCCATAGTCTGCCACGCCTCCCTCATCGTCACTCCACCCACCCCTGGATGGGACGGGATCTTGAAATGTACAACTATCCATCAGTTGAGGAGAGCCACTGGCAACAGTCTGATGAGTGAGGGGATGACCCTGTACTCCTTGTCCTGTGAGTGAGTTACATACGTAAACATGTATACACAGGTATGCATGTACAGAAGAACCTCACTTCCTGACCACCTCAGAGACAGGACCACTATTTCCCATTCTGAGGATTCCCTCCACAGTATTATCCCATATGTAATGTTGGAATCACCATTTGGACCACCTCACAATGAAGACCACTTCACCTAGCTAGTCCCACAGGTGGTCTCAGTGGTGAGGTCCTACCAAACACACATGAAGATAGAAGTCCTTGGGAAGAACATGTCAACAGTAGCTACCTACAGTGGGTCCCACTCAGTCGCACAACAAGGAGCATTTTGGATAATGGAGCATTATCGGATGAATCAATATGTTCTGATCAGTATGGTGTACACCTTCCTAACCTCACAGGTACAGATACTGTACACCTTCCTAACCACACAGGTACAGATACTGTACACCTTCCTAACCACACAGGTACAGATACTGTACACCTTCCTAACCACACAGGTACAGATACTGTACACCTTCCTAACCACACAGGTACAGATACTGTACACCTTCCTAACCACACAGGTACAGACACTGTACACCTTCCTAACCACACAGGTACAGATACTGTACACCTCCCTAACCACACAGGTACAGATACTGTACACCTCCCTAACCACACAGGTACAGATACTGTACACCTTCCTAACCATACAGGTACAGATACTGTACACCTTCCTAACCACACAGGTACAGATACTGTACACCTTCCTAACCACACAGGTACAGATACTGTACACCTTCCTAACCACACAGGTACAGATACTGTACACCTTCTTAACCACACAGGTACAGATACTGTACACCTTCCTAACCACACAGGTACAGATACTGTACACATTCCTAACCACACAGGTACAGATACTGTACACCTTCCTAACCACACAGGTACAGATACTGTACACCTTCCTAACCACACAGAACCTACCTGTTCTTCCTCTCGGTTAGCAAACGACACATCTTTGTCTTTCCCATCTTCATCCACTGATGTCTGAAGTGATTTTCTACACATCAAGTAAACATTCAGGTCAACACACACTAATGTCACCATGAACATACACAAATAATGTAATACATAAATAAAGAGGTCTACATCTTTCCCATTGTAAGTCTGGTTGGACACCACATCAACCACACTGGTCTAGGTACTGACGTCTCAAGTGATTTCCACACATGCAGTGCTGCCATGATAATATGGTTGTACTTGTGCCACATGTCACAGAGGTCTATGTCACCATGTTCTTGGAAGGTGGTCAGGAAGATTACTACTGCAGCACAACTAGCCAGGATACAACTACCTTGTGTCCTGACATAGACAATTTATACTGAGTTGTATGCATAGTCCAATACAAAATAACATACATGTGGACATATCGATATATTGTGACATGTGGAGATATCGATATATGGTGACATGTGGACATATCGATATATGGTGACAGCACTACACACTTATGCATCAAGTGAATATCAGCAGAACACCCACTAATGTCACAATGAACACACATACGTACATACACATGAAGGTACATATAATATACATACTGTACACACTTGTACTAACCAGGACACTTGCTAGGCAGTTGCAGTGTACATCCATTACATGCACACATAAGAGCATACACCATATCATAATAGTACTTAGAAGTACATATACTTAGTATGTACACACACTGCACATTGTGCATACGTAATACATGACATTATACACAAGGTTCTGATAACATCATAACATTCGAACACATCTACAACATTTACCATGGACAACACTTGTGGAAGAAAATACAAAAATTGACAATTGAAGATCTGGTACCTGGACTTCCACATGAAGCTAGACACATGCTGATTCACTACATCATCAACAATAGCCCACCCACACAATTTATCAATCTGTTACTTAAACTACAGGTAAGGTCACTGATGACAAAATTGACAATTTGGAGGATTTGGAGTAACAAATACACACCACAGTTGTATGTGGCATTCAAATATCTGTTGACAACAACAAGGGAAGCGAGATCCCCGCAAGGTGTGGAAGGCACCACCCACTACTAAGTGGTGCTCTGTACAGAACCACAGTGCAGTGCCACACTGTTAGAGAGACCATTTCACCTTCTGACATGAATGGCCTACTGTAGCTCATGGGCTACATTTGAGCAGGTCTTGATAGTCAGAGTTGAGTAAGTGGGCGTGAGAGAGTGAAACATCTACTAACTTAAAAAGGAAAACATGAAATGATGTTTTAGATATTACATCTACGGTACTAATCATACAAAACTGAACGTTCAATGGTCGTACCGATTTTCTGAAAACGCATGTTGAATGGATACAGGTATTGACGGGGATGGGTGTACCCATGTGTTCTCTTGTTTACCCCATACTCTGATCAACACTTCAAAGTAGTCATCGAAACTGTCTAAATCAATCTTTCAATGTGCTTCTCCCATCATGAGTATTCGTCTGGCAATCAGAGCTTCCAAATAGGAATCAAACAACATATCAACTTCAACACCAAAATTTACGTTACAGTTATAATCATTATTATCACCACGTACTAAGTTCGGTGACTCACCCACTAAATGGCCGCTCCCGTTTAGTGGGTAAACATAGGGAACGGGTACGGGTACGCCCACTCTACACCAGTAGAATGTTCAGTGCTTATGATGAGTACTGTACTTAAGGAGTTCTCCACTAAGATAATTTGAATACTACTGTATTCTCTCAAACCCATTATAGACACCATCTGAACCTACACCTGCACATCTCAGGAAAGGAGATTGCAATCAAATTCTCACTGGTGAAAGTTTAGATGTTACTGCATTCTACTGTACTGGTTGACACAGTGCACTAGGGACTGAGTGGGGGAGTGTGTCAACCAGGACTGTGAAGATACATCTACACCTACATACGTATGATACATGTAGTAGATAAATCCCTCCTTGGATAGGTACATGGGAAATGTACTCATTGCAAAAACTAATTGACCGAGGGCGCAGCCCGAGGTTATTTAGTCTTTGCAATGAGTACAATTTCCCATGTACCTATCCAAGGAGGGATTTATCTATTATGTATCCTGGCAACTCAGAACCAATTACATTTTGTCAAAAAGTGTATCAAATTAATCAGGATTTGTCGAAAAGTGTATCAACTTAATCTGGATTTGTCGAAAAGTGTATCAACTTCATCCGTTCTGAGCTAGTACATGGGGAATGTACTTAAGTCGGTTCCTTTGATGTTACCTTCAACCAGGATACATAATATTATGTACATTAGTATACAGTACTTCTTGCAATAAATTAAATGTACAATGTCATACATTCATATACATACACACAAACAGAAGCATATATACATATCATACATGAGGTTCTGGTAATATAGAGTAACATTGGAATGCATCTTCAACAATCAGCACAGACAACAGGTGGAAAAAAAAATGCTACCTGGTGGATTTGAACCTGCACATCAGCAATACACACACTCTGAAACACCTTACTAGCTATGACAGCCCAGCCACCCACACATCTCATCTATCTGTTATTTAAACTACAGGTTAGGTACACTGATGACAAATGACAAGACTGAAAGTTTGGAAGACTCAGAACTAGAGCAAATAAGAGCACCAGAAGATCTTGTTAGCAATTACTTGAGTGAGAGTACCTCTGTGGTCAACTAATCACTGGTTACCAGTACAGTCCATGTACAGAACAAGAGAGATTCAACTGTTACATATCAGTCAATACACACAAGCACACAGAAGTACATAGGTTATGGCTATGAACCATGGTGTATCAAAATAGATCATACATTTAACCTACATTTCCTTTAGAAATAGGATCACCACTGGTGGACAGATTAAGGAGAGTTCACTGTATGTACTTGTTAGCAGGAGGACTCTCTACTGTGTGTAGGTACATGTACCCTCACTACTGGAATATACCTACGTATGTACTTGTTAGTGGAGGACTCTCTACTGTGTGTAGGTACATGTACCCTCACTACTGGAATATACCTACGTATGTACTTGTTAGCAGGAGGACTCTCTACTGTGTGTAGGTACATGTACCCTCACTACTGGAATATACTTACGTATGTACTTGTTAGCAGGAGGACTCTCTACTGTGTGTAGGTTCATGTACCCTCACTACTGGAATATACCTACGTATGTACTTGTTAGCAGGAGGACTCTCTACTGTGTGTAGGTACATGTACCCTCACTACTGGAATATCTTAGTATACATGAAAATGACAAGGTCATGTACAGGTTGTACAAGTTGTACAAGGTTGTGTACAAGGAAGCAGTTTGAACCAAACATCAGGATTGAAGACCACACACAGAAGAGGTGAATTGTTGTCATAAATTACACCAGAGAGGGTCTACATCAAAATATACCTTGGGATATGACAAGGACTGTCTATATTTGCTATCACGACCACGGTCCTTACAACAAACTTGCTACAAATCCACAAAACACAATTTCAGCACAACATGATGTTAAACCTCTCATCAGTCACATATACTGTAAGGTGTACATGTGTACATCTAGCAGAACGTAGCACACACTATTCCTATGTCCCCTGTGAATGAAGTCCTCTACAATGTATGCATGCATGCACACACAGTACACACATGTACACACATACATACACAAGCACACAATACCTACTGTACATACTTGGTCTCACCATAGACACTCTAAACTACGGTTACGTAGTTTAGAGTGTCTATATATATTATATGGTCTCACATTCTCCTGTGGACACGTGTTCCGATGATGCGTGTTTGGGGAACACCCGAGTCCCAAAATGGCCGAAGCCGAGGACGGCGGACCTTATCTTGTCTCTTCCCTTCAACTGTCCTATTTGCCTTTCGTGCGAGAGGACGACCCTAAACTGACCAAAGGTATGGCTTGACTTTGTTTTAGTAACGCGATTATCACTTCATACAATTATCAAGTACAAGATTGCCTAATTCCCGACGATCTTAGTTTCTGTCCACATTTTAAAGAAATCATCAGTGATAACTTGACCACTTACTGCTCACTCACCTAGCAAGGTGAACCATACTGTGGTCTGTCCACTGCTGACTGACCTGGTGAGAAATTGAGGTGTCCGGAATTACCGACGGTCTGAAATTAAGCGACCTCACCTTACCTTTGTAATCATTATCGCTTAGAGGTACGTATTTTTGACTGAACGCCTATTTCTGATCGCGACTTGTGTGACTTATTGGGTGTTCGTGTATTGGTTCATGGCTTGTTGGTTGGTATGTGGGATCAACTGCAGTGCCTGGACCAGCCATTGACATGTGTATGGGCAACCCAGGCACAACTTCAACATCCAGGCACAGTGCCAATAGGTACCCGAAGGGTGGTCTGGTGTGGTCAACCCTTCATCTGTCATTTTATCCTGGGAAGAAGGGTCTGGTACAACACTTCAGAGATACAGTCCACAATAACGATATATTCTACAACACCATCCTCATCCTATATTGGGTATTACATGTGTGTACTGGGGCTACCTTCTCAAGTCAGTATACTACATGCAAGAATATTATCGTATATTTGTGTACATATCCTCTAGTTTATATACCTCAATTATAAATCCTCCTTGAAAGACTAAATCCTATAAATCATGCAATAATGAATAATTCCAATGTCTAAAAGCATTTAGCCAAATGAATTGTACTGTCGTTTTCTTCCACTCGTTTGATTCCTGAAGTGAAATTTCAAAATGAGCCAAAACACCTCATGCAATGAGCTAATTAGCCATGCCCACAAACACATATGGTGCATCAAAGTACTTCCAGCATAACACACATGACTCATGCTTCAACAGCCAGTTTCCAATCTTCTTGTTCAATGTACCTGAGTACAACTTTGTTTGTCATAATTTAAGCATAGTTTAGAAAACTACCTGTACTTAGAGTATCTGAGGCTCCGTTTACACGAATCCCGATTATTAACTACACGGATAAATTAGTATCCGGATACCGTGTGTTTATACGAATCCGCATCCAAAACTGATCCGCATTACTGTACAGCAATGAAAAGGTTAGTCACGTGATAAGTCACAAGGATACAGCCACGTGCGTACGAGAAAATGGCGGAGCCGACGGCGGGTAACAGAAGAGAATATCATTGGACAGATGATGAAGCGGAGCTATTATTGCACTGCACGCACACTTATAAGGTTAAGAAAGAGATGGAGTGTGAAGACTGGGAACAAATAAAGTCGAAGGTACGTTACTACTGTGAAATAATTGATGTAGGCAGTGGCGCTTAATGCCAACTTTTCAGTCCAGTTACCATTACCGTTATAGAAAGACACGCATTATGAATTAACTGGCGTAGAAATAACGTTTCATAAAACTTATTACTCGTTCCATGAAACTGTATACACAATAATTGAAGTACTGCCACAGATGATATTTCACTCCACTCTATTTTCTTTCCCTTAGTATGATGATATCCTCGTTTTAATGAAAAGGGAGTTTCCTGCCACATCTGACGAAGCGAAAGAGATGACCAAGGATTATCCACATACTAAAGAGGAACTCACTAAATCCATCGTCACTACAAAATTGAAAAATATTCGGACAAAGTATCGTAAAGCAGTTGATTCTGGAAAGAGGAGCGGTCATGGGAGAGTAGTTACTATATATTTTGATTTGTGTGAAAAGATCTGGGGAGGAAGTCCAGCTACAACACAAATTTCTACAGGTGTCGAAAGTTCTGATTTGTTTGAATCTCCAGAAATACCCTCCAATGAAGGCGACACAAATACGGAGAATTGTTTGGATCAGGCAAATGACAGTGTCAATTCAGGTCAAAGTGAAGATTCCGAATCATCTACCATACAGAGAAGAAGGGAACAACTGGATAATACTCTGAAGACTTACCGACATTCAAAAATGAGAAAAAAGCTATCTCAAGATGCTCATGTGATGGCGATAGCTGCAGAAGAATTGGAACTCAAGAAAAAAATCATAGAGCAAATGGAGAAAATGGACCAGCAACACCAGAAAGACATGTCCAAGCTAACATCCAGCATGGACAAAATAAGTGATGCTATTGGTGCATTTTCAACAGTTTTCAAGGCTATGGTTCCACAGCAGAATTTTTATCCTTCTCCACAGTATTCTCCATATTCTCCGTTTCCTCCTAGTCACCACACAGAGCCCTACTTGCCAAACCAAGCATCATCTTTGCCACCGCAAACATCCGTGCCATTACCGAGGGTAATGCCGACGAGTGATTCTCCTAGTCCAGGACCATATTCATTTGACCCTAGTAACCAGTAACTTGCCATGCATATGCTTTCAGCTAAATTTATGTACATGTGAATTGATTATGATTAACCATTACAAGTAATCATAATTACATTATTATTTAAAATTAATGATTAACTGTAATTATGAATTGCATCGAAACAACAGTGCATGTCATAATCATATGCATGTATATAGGACACACTAAATAAATGAACAGCTAAACATTACGGGTCAAAGTATTCTGTAAGTACCCGGCGAACTCTTTTACCTTCTGCATCATTCGTGACCTGTCCCCCGTTGGCAGCAGGCTGTGGCTGGAAGTCCCTCTCATAGTTGATGACAGAGCTGACACATTCATCACTAATAGATTCTTGATTCAGCTCACAAAAATTATGAAGTACAAAACAGGCATAAATTACATAGGGCAGATCAACTATGTTAATGTCCATTGCACGTTTTAGTGCACCAAACCTTGCTTTCAACCTACCGAAAGCACATTCTATAACATTTCGGGCACTACAGAGCTTGTACCCAAAATAATTCTCCTTAAGGTTTGACCCACCATTGGCATACTCTTTCATTAAGTATGGCATCAGGGGGTATGCAGGATCACCCAACAAAAAAACTGGTATAGGGTCATGGCCCTCCAAAAGTTCTCTTCTACATTGCGGTATTTGACCAAACTTTAATTTGGTGTTCAAGTCAGAATTTGCAAATATCCGCGCATCGTGAACACTGCCCGGCCATTTGACCACGACATCCATGAAGCAGTACTGAAAATCACAGCATGCTTGGACATTCAAGGAAAACCTACTTTTACGGTTAATATAATCAGTTGGATTTGCATTTGGAGCTTTGATATCAATGTGAGTACAATCAATTGCTCCCAGGCACTGTGGAAAAGAAAATATTCGATTGAAGTTGCTAACTTTATGCAAAACCTCTTCTTCTGTGAAGGGCAATTTGATGTAATTTGGACCCATTACCTCAGTTATAGTTCTAGTTACCCT